>VDFB02067937.1:0-31759 GCA_007258455.2 Sequoia sempervirens | reverse complement strand
CATAGAAATGAATTTGGTTATTTTATCGAGCCAGGAAATGCTCTAATAGACATGTATATGCAAATGTGGAAGCATAGACAACACCGCGTGAACTTTTTGATCAGATGCCTCAAAGAAATGTGATCTCATGGAATGCCATGGTTGTAGGATACAAGCCCACACAAAGTTGAATTTGTTGGAAAGGCTTTAGGAACTCTCAAGCAAATGCAATGGGCAGGTGCAAAGCCTTACTTGGCAACGTTTTCTTGCAGCCTCCCTGCCTATGCCAAGATGCAAACTTTGTAATAGGGTGTGGAATCAGTCAAAGGATTAAGGATGGAAATCTTGTCAGATTTTGTAGTGGCAACTACCCTAGTAGACATGTATGCAAAATGTGGAAGCATTGACAAAGGGCATGAACTGTTCAACCCAACTGAAAAAGGTAAGTTTTTTTCCCTCCGATTTTTTTTTTTTGGTTTCAAACCAGCCAGCACATAGTATTTCTTGCAAAATGTGAAAGATAATTTTTCCCATCCTGATGATGGAATAGGAATAGTAATAGAGACTGTGATCCCCAAGGCTAACAAGAAGATTTCACACATTTTCACACATTTTAGAAAGATGTTAGTTGGTGTTTACAGAGTGTGGTAGTAAATGTGAAGTGCAAGAAAGCTCAGCTTAAACAGTGCTTAAAGTGCTGTAAATTGTGCAACTGTGTTCCGAGCGGGTATTGTGGTAATAAGGATGAATACCCATGTTACAGAGATAGAAATAACTACAGGGGCACATCTAATTACCCATGAAACTTACTCTTGTATTTCTTTTGGTTTAGTGTTGTATGGAAGGTGCTAAAATAAATATGGGTCTTCATTATACATTTCTAAGCAGATTCATATGAATTTCCTACCACCAAACAGGCATTTAAAGGCTAATATAATATTTAAGGTTTGTTTCATATCCCTTGTCTTGGCCACAAGTTTTTGATGCATCTCAATTGAAGCTAGCTGAAAGAAGAATAACTTTGAATTTGTTTGAATGTTAAGGAATATTAACTTTTAAATTTTAGTTGGAGAGTAGAGGTTGAATTTATGTAATTATTTAATTTTAAATTATTATATATTTTTTAATTATTTAAAATAAATAAAAAAAAATTGATCATGAAATCACTAGTTCAATATTTTAATTTTTTTAATTATATAAAAAATTAATTATAAAGTTATATTGGATTTTATTATAAAAATTTAACCAAAAAAATTGTTATTTGTGAAACTTTAAAGTCTTAAACACCATAATTAATATCTTTTATGTTATAGTATGATGGAGAGGTTATAGCTATTTTTTTTTTACTTGTGTTGCTATGAAAAATTGGAATATTTTTTTAAGATAGTTAAAATTAATTTCACTTCAAAAAATTGAGTGAATATAAATAATTTCACACAAGAAATTATAGAAGCTACATCAAAGAGACATTTTTGTTTTAATTTGGTTTTTTAAATAAATTTCATGCAAGGTACCACTGAGACACATAAAAGTCTCTAAGTTAGTGGTGGAACTTTCTTATTTGCATTATTTCAATTAATGGGATTGTTTGCAAAATAAAAATAGGACCTTAAGCCCTTTCCATGAGATCAAATCTTATGGTACTCTACCTTTGTAATGATTTTGGGTCATTAGACTATTCGATGAAAACATAATCATAGAAATCACCTAACAAAAAGAAAATGATCACTAGCCATTCATTTTGTTTGAACCAAAATAGTAGATTAAAAGTGTGAAAGCTTTCTAAGTTAAACTATAGATCCATGAGCCCCTTCACATTGAAAACAAAAATAATATGCACTACTAGATCATAAGCTTGCACAACAAATCAAATAAATTGTAGGACTTTGATATAATTTGTTACTAGAGTGCCTTGTTGAACTAGTAGATGTTTTATTTGAGATTGTTAAAGTAGTGTGAGATATTTTTTGAAAAATCTCAAAATAAATTTTAAAAATGGAAAATGTGTTAAAGTAGGAATAAAATCACATGATATACTTTTTGTGAAAAGTAATAAAATGTTTAATATGAATATTAGATAAGATTATCGAATCTTTGCATAAGGACAATTTTGTCCATCAAAATAATGTTTCCTTGACTAATTTGAACTAAAAATAACACCCTTTAATTAGGGTGAATGCACATCACAATAATTATTCTAGGGTTGTGAGATTCATACAAATTTGTTCAAATAAATGCACTACAAAATTCTTAATCTATTAATAATGTGAAAGTCTAGGAATAAACATCAACTAGTGTCTAGAAGAATATGTAAAAACAAGAACTACTATTGCAATTATTTATTCAAATAATTTCCCTTCCCATCCATGTGCACAACTCAAAGAGTCCCTCCATGCACTAACTTTTAAAAACATAAAACACCACTCCTCCCTTATCATCCAAAATAATCCATCATGTCAAGAGCTTTCTCCAAAAATTCCCACACATGTCCACATCTAATTCAAGATCCAAGTATCCCAGCCAATCCCTTCCATGATTGTTTACCATCTCAAGATCTAATAATTCCTATTGAATAAATTCATGAACGACAATCCTATCATCTTGGTTCCTATATCTTTCTTCAACCCAGTTATCTTATTGTTGAGAAAACTCAAACTACCAATATTCCTTTCTCATCTAAAACTGGATTTTTGTCTTGTTTTCAAAGTAACAAGTACCCCATCAACAATTAGATTTTTTAAAACATGCATTATCAAGGAAAAACAATAGGCTTTCATGAGTAAGGCATCTTAGAACCCATCCAAACAAAATAAAATATAAGATTTTAGGGCCTTGATTATATATCTCATGACAAGTACATTGTTCACTCCTCAAATAAGGCTTAGGAAAATTCTTCCAACATAAAAATAGGTACCTCTCGTCACTCCTCTCGCAATATTGTTTCCACCAATAATTTCATCAACCAAATTACACCTATCAATCCCATCATCCCCCACTAATCATTTCATCAACTGCATCTATAACCATCCATCCCCTGTAATCATCAATCAAGACCAACATTTATGCATACATCATTGGACATATTCCAACATGATGAAGCCATCACACAATCCATGTAATGTCAAGATACTTTCTCTCCATGAGACTATACCATCTTATTTGGAAGCACATATAAATATGAAATAATTCACAAAAATATAAGGACAACCACATCATAACATGTCACCATACAATATTAATGTAAGATCTGACCCAATATTAAAATTGATTGAAAAGGCCACTAAGGTCCACCAATAAAAAATAGTGCAAAAAAATAATGTGGATCCTTAATTAAAAGAAATACATGTCAAAAAGGAGCATCAAACTCTGCATCTCCATCCACTCCAAATTTTTCTTCTTTCGCTAATTCCAAATATTCATACCCTTCATCCTAATCCCACATAATTTCTCCATATAAATCCAAGCATCCCCATCCTAAGCATCCTACATCCATTTTGGGTCCCTATGTCCCAAAATAAAAAAAAATCCCAAATTCCCCTCCTAAACATCATCAATCCACTTTGGGCCCCTACATCCCATAATCTATAATCCTAATTACCTCATCTAACTCCTAACATCCAAAATCACATCATAACTCAAATATTTAGCCTCCAACATAGTGTATGCAATTGTTAGTCCTCATTCCCCTTGGTCTCATGACATTCCCTCATGTTACTACTATCCCATCCTTTCATCTAATCATATTTCCACCCCCTATCCATTATCCAACATACTTCCACAATTACATCTTTGTAATTCAATATTTTAAATAACTCATTACCCATTTTTCATCTCCTCATCCATTCCATCTCCCTTGGTAGCATCCTTTAATATTAGAGCTATGTTGGTACACTATTTAAATTTTGAAGAAGTCTACTTAGCTCTATTTCTAGTAACATCCATGCATACAATGACTATCAAAGTAATTATTTGGAAATGGATACTATCATCATGGAAATAAATATTTGAGTCGTTCATCCATCTCCCTAACCCCCATCCAAACTAATTTATCCAAATCATTCCCCTTTGAATCTATAAACTAGAAATTAAGAACAAATCAAAATAAAAAAAAGTAAAGAGAAATCATCATTCAATGGTGAAAACAATTAGTATGGCACCTTTGATAAGTTCCATGATGAAACTTGGAAAATAGGTGTAATGTACAAATCCCCCATCTACTCACATCCTATATGTGGGGGGAAATATTCTTTCATCATATCAAGCTCTATCTTATCTACTCCATCCTCGCCATCCATACCTATCTCATCATATCCAATCCATCCTCCTTTCATGCTTTAATATTGATATTGATAAGGAAATAATATCTAAACATATTTTGGACAATACAAGCCTCACTTTCTCTACTAACCCTCCCTCTTGCAACCTTCTATATCCATTACACTACATCTAGTATGGGACATGTTATTCCTATCCACCATAGTCCTTAGAGATCACATCTTGACACTCCTTCCAATATCCCTAATACATCATCCCATAATCCATCCCATTCCCTATCTAAACAATCCCTCTATCACTTCAGCCTTTTCCATCAACTTGGTTTTCCATTGTCTTTAGTTCCAAGAAATTGAGAAACCTCAACACAATCCATATACATGCAATCATAATTGATACAATATTATTAACCAATCTAGTGCATCATCCAAATAATAAACAATTTTGTTCCCAACTTCATTGCAAACCTTGACCTATTTTACTCAAATTATCATTAGGACTATATCATTCCCAATCCTTTTTTCTAACTCATTTTCAAAAATACTATCACTAGGATGTACTATTCACAATCCTTCAATTATTTTTATTGTAAAAAATTCTATCATCATTGCCATCATCATCATCATCATCAATCAAATCAATAAATTTTAGCTTGCCTAGGCAAAACATCTTTCCTTTTTTACATCGTTTATGCATGATTTCATGTTTTTCATATTTTATATTTTTTTTCTAAATGCACATCGCTTGAAAATGGTATGGGTGAAGATCCAAATGTTTATTCCCATATCCCATGGTAGGTACTATTATGAAAGATAAAAGCATTCTGATGGTTTTTTTATTCAAGTAAATGATAGTGTCAACAAATGATTCATGTCATAATGGCTTATGTCATTATGGTTTAGTGTATTGATGATTTCATTTGATGTTTTGATCATCACTCAAGGTTAATATTCCTTATTGTTACTAATCTTATTTTTTATATTTTAGTATAATTAATTGAACTGAATACATAAAGTAATTTTAAAAGTGGTCACTTGTGTTTAAAACTATTTGTAAACAAATTTTGATTCAAAATTATTGGACCATGTGATTGGTGAAAAGGTACATGGTGAGGTGAAGGAGAAAAAAATGAAAAATAAAGGAAATAAGGTTTAGACCCATGGGTAGACTATCTAAATTTTGTGATTCAATGACTAAATTATTTGTTGTGAACATTTCATGATGGGATCTAAATCCCTAATCTTCTCATGAATATGTGACTATTTGAGAGTTTTGGTAGCTAATGGCCACCTAAAAATCTACCCAAATTTAGTTAAATCCACTCTAAGCACTTGTATTAGCATGCAAAGAAGATATGAACTATGTTTGGGTGTGTTCATAATATGTAAGAAGTTGTATGAATAAATCCTATTGTCTAAAATAATGGGGAATCATTCCATTCAAAGGCTTCTTGGCATATTGCTCATTTGGGATGATTTATTTGCATATTTGGTATTCCATCATGTTTACTAGGTGTTGGCATTGCTTGGCATCATTCAATATATAATACATGTGTTTTTTAAATATTATTTTTATTTGTTCAATCTCAATTATTTATTACTATTTTTAACTAACATAAGGAGAATGATGTTTTTTGGTTAATTTAAATCTTCATTTGATGCTTTGTATTATTATTATAGTTTACCTTCAATAAATTATTACACACTTTTAAATATGTACACTAGTAGGGTTTGGTAGTATTAAGTGTCTATTTAAAAATATTTTGTTAGTAACAATGATACAAAGGGGTAGATTTTTTCCTTATGTTTATGGAACCATATTGTTAATATTTTATATTGGTCACTATCTCAATACGTTGTTGTATTACAATTTGCAACTATAAAACCATAATTGGAGCCAAGCTTTTCAATGGGTTATGATTTTGTTATACTCAAGTATGAGATACCCCTTTTGAATGATTTTTATGATATTTTTTTTATCTCTTTAAAGGCTCTTGGAAAACCATGTTAATATAGTTAATGAGTCTAAATATGTCATAAAAAGGTTCCCTAAGATGAATGAATGGTGAATGAGTATGTATCCTAGTGTTTAGACTATTTTATGTTAATGATGGATTGTGATAATGATTAATTAGTAGTGAAACCCTATTATGGGAATGCGACATAATGGGAGGGATAAATCATATTATCTAATGTATTTAATCTATGACTACATGATGTTGAACCATTTATACAATCACATGATAACATGGAATATTCCTATTCACATGTATAAGTGTCATGGTCACATTACTAAACTTGAAAATTGATTTAGTTGTACTTTCACTACTATGTTTAAGAAAGCATGCTATGTAATTAAGTTTTTTAGAATTATTATTATTGTACTTGCTTTAGTCTTGAATATCTTTAAATTTCACCTTTCTATCATTGTTGCATTGTGATAATGAACGATAGTAAAGCCCTAGTCATGTTCACTCATTGCTAATTGAATTATCATAAGGTCATAATTGGTGATAGATAATGTATCTATCATAAGATTAGTATTTTATTTTTATTTAGTCACTACTCTATCACTGCATGGTAACTTATAAATATTGTTTGATAATTAGGGATTATAGATTCCTTATAGTTCAATAACTTTTAATTTGTTTTAATCCTTGGGATAATTTAAATTATTGACTTGAATGGTTAATAAGGACACCTTGTTTTGTAAGTGGTTACTTATAGGTTAATTATAAATAGTGGTAATAGATGAAGCTTATGGAGTCCTACCTATTCTCATATGTTCTTAGTCACCCTATGCATAATTTGATAACCATATCTAGTTAAGTGTAAATAATGCAGAGAGTCTAGTGGATCAAGGTTGAGGGGTTATCTACATAAAGAACTCAAGGTAGGAGGTGAGGTAGTGCCCTATCCCTCTTTATACAATAGTATTATATTATTATGTGTTGGTTAGATGTCGCCACATAGTAGTTAGATTTATATAGTTGTATTGCATGTCAGCTTAATATTAAGATTCATTAATTAGAAGGTGGTATTACTAATTTGTAAATTATTCTAGTTGCACTAAGCATTTGTGTATAATAAAAAATGAATTATGTAAGAGTTATTGGTAGGTCATATTATTGATATTAGGCATTCATCCTTATTATCATAATCCCGCTTGAAACATAGTTGGACACTCTACAACAATCGTTGCATGATTTAAGCCGAGCTTTCTTACACCTCACCTCACATTTATCACCAAAAATATTAACATAAAAATGTGTGAAATCTTCTTATGAGCTTGGGAATCACAATCAATATTTGTATTCCATCATCAAGATGGAAAAAAGTATCTTTCACATTTTGCAAGAAATACTAGGTGCTGGTTGGTTTGAAAAAAAAAATTGACAGGAAAAACTTATTTTTTCAGTTAGGTCAAACGGTACATACCCCTTGTTATGCTTCCACACCTTATTACAAAGCTTGAATTTTGGCACAGGTAGAGAGGCTGTAGGCAAAGGTTGCAAAGTCTGGCTTTACATCTGTCCATTACATTTGCTTGAAAGTTCCGGAAGCCTTTTCAACAAATTCAATTTTGCGTGTATCATGCAATCATGGCATTCCATGAGATCACATTTCTTTGAGGCACTCGATCGAAAAGTTCATGTGCCTTGTCCAATTTGAGAATTGGGCGGCAGAATGATCAAAGCATTTACTTTCCATTCGCTGCTATGCTCTCTTTCTTTTAATCCGGTCAAACTTCTGCAATGCGGCAAGGTGATTTGAATTTTCTTATGCACGGGAACTGAGCGGCTGACTGCTAACCGTTACTGTTTACGGGACTGTTTAGGGGAATAGAAACGGAAGTCGGTGGAGGCAACAAATTTAATGGGCCCCACACCAGCCACCTAAGCGGTCAACGCTTAGAGTGTGCTGGTTAAGCTCAGCCCGCATTACTACAATGCCATTTTTCCGATGAATTTCCATCGAAAAAATCGGCTGACAACCAACTTTCACGTTCAAGACTTCCATGGATCCAAGCGACCCAGGAATCGATCCAGTTAATCTATTCTTTGCAAGGTTCATACAAGGCATGAATTTGCAGCGTCCCAATTCCGCCGGGATGTGGCCTGTCCGATTTCTGGCGGCAGGGTCCCCTGAAACCGATTTCTCTGCAGATACAACTCGGACAAATTCCTGGCATTTCCGATGTCGGCGCCGATTGGGCCTTCAAAATCATTGAGGCTGAGATCGAGGATGGAAAGGTGGGGAATCCCCATGCCTTGTGGAATCCTCCTGCTCAGCTTGTTCTTGTTGACGCGAAAACGAAGCACACTCTTGCAGTACTGATAAGACTCAGGTCTCTCGCCGGAAAATTCATTGTCTAGAACCAGGATGTACTGCAAATTGCCTCCTTTGCATAAATCCGGCAGAAGTGGGCCGCTGAGTCTGTTTTGCGAAACATCCATCATATTGAAATTGGAGAGCGAACCCAGCTTTGCAGGCAAGGATCCCGTCAGAGAATTCTGGTACATTGAAATTGCAAACAAATGCTTCATCTCTCCAAATCCCTCCGGTATTGGACCAAACAGATTGTTCTATACAATTGAATGAAAACCAGGCTCTTCAGATTCCCAAATTCCGCCAGAATACTGTCGCTCAGCATGTTTCGGAAGGCGTCGAAGTCTCTCAGCATCGTAAGGTTGCCCAATTCTGTCGGTATGTGGCCGCTGAGATTGTTTCTGTAGAGCTCCAGCTGATACAACTTCTTCAGGCCGCTAAGTTCCTTGGGAATGCTTCCTGTGAAGTGTTTATCCGAGAGCTCCAGGTTTCCCTGCTCTGTGAAGTTCCCGAGTCAAGGTGGGATTTTGCCGATGAAATTGCAGGTAGGCAAGTAGAGCCAGCTAAGCTTCTTCAGCAGCATGAGCTCCTCCGGTATTCTTCTTGGACATAATACTTTTTGCAGGTAAAAACCATTTTATAGCACGGAATTAATTGAAAGAACAAGTACAATAAGTGAGTACAACAGTTCCTCTACTGAATTCTTCCAATTCTCCTTAATAAAATGCTAAATCTTTCCCCATGCCAAATCGGAGTGGGCTAACTCCTAGACAAAAAAACACCTATGTATATACAAAAACGCATCAAAGCATACATAACGACATACATGGTACCATACATAACATGAAGAGACGACACTACGTGGGGCCCGCCAGACAGATGATAGAAGTGATAGAATTGACAATAAAAGGAAACAACATGGAAGCGAGGAGGTAAGTGTGGGAAGGGTGGTGCTGCAATTTAAATTGTAATGGGTACTGTTCACTTGGAAAACCCGCCATGCTTTGGGTTTTCTCATTTTGCAGGTTGAAATCGAAATATTGGAGAGCAAGGGCACATCACAGGTAGGGGAGAGGACCAAGCGACTTGAGGTGAGGTGTTTCTAACCAACTATATGCAATGTTGAAGGTTTTATGTATTATTGTTTCATGTGGTGATGTTAAAACTTAGGAATGCTTGTGGAATGTAGATTTGATAACTGTTATTTATTCGCTTTTGTTATTAAAACTGTAGGAATGGGAGATGTAATGAAATGCGGACCATTTTATAAACACCCATTGTTTCCAACAACCTTTGACACTGTGTATTCTGCTCTTTCATTCTGCAAGTTGAAAGTGAAAGGTTGGAGAGTGGAGTTGCAAGTGAAAGGTTGGAGAGCAAGGGGAGACTGAAAAAAGTGAGTTGAGGGGTTTCTAATCATTTGGGTTGTTAGTTGTAAAGGGGTTTAAAATGTTATGAGGGTTTTTGTTTGTAAATTGTTTTCAAACTTTAAGTGGGTTTAGGGTTTTGTAAAACCCAATGTTTTGCATCTTAGAATTTTAGAAAACAAAATGAATGTCTTTACAAGATTTTGTTATTTAGACCTTAGGAATGTAATGAAAGGCACTATTTTATAAACACCCACGAGGGTTTGGGTATGTTGTGATGTGGGTTGCATTTTTATAAACACCCTGTGTTTTCCATTTCATTCATATTGGAGTGATAATTGTAACTACAAATTATATTTGCTTGTCATGGCATTCCAAGAGGCAACATTTGTTTGAGAATTTTTTTCAAACAGTTCACTACCTTGTCTATGAAAGCATATTAGTAAGCATAATAGTAAACAATAACAAAGACAAGGTAGTGAATAGTTTGAAAATTGCCTCAAAGAAATGCGGTTTCATGGTGATTGGAATGTGGTGACAAATACATAAAACTGAACAATGGAGTGTTTGCTTGTAAAATTAGATTGAAACCCACAATGAGTGGTTTTAATTGAAGTGAGGAAGGAAAATGATAAAAATGAATGCATGGCGGGGTTTTACACTGGGGTTTAGGTACAGGCCCTATTAAGTTCGGCCCAGAACCCATTAGGGAATTAGATTATAAGAACCTGGGTTCGGGTGAACCCTTTTAATGCTTTCCTGCCAAAAAGGCCAATAAAACCCCTTATAAAAGGCGGGTTCGAATGAACCTTGGTTCGAGCGAACCCCTAGGGGTTCGCTCAAACCCCTAGGGGTTCATTCGAATCCGCCTTTAACCTCATCCCTCCTTGAAACACAAAAACCCTAAATTTTTGGCACTTAAGAGCTTGGGTTGAGGATGAAAATGGATGAATCTTCAAAAACCCAACTGGAATTAGGTAGTCCTCAGAATGAGCTATCCGATGAATATAATTTTAATATGTTTTGGTTTTGTTATGTATTTTTATAGTTTTGAAATTAAACATAGGTTTTCGGTAAAGAAGAGTAGAGAGTCTCTAATGCTGCACATGTGAAAAATAATAGATTATGTTTTATGAAAATATAGGTGCACACCCGGATATTGAAGTCAACGTCCCGGCAAAAAAGAAAAATTTTGATATATACAAAAAGTTATGCGTTATCTGATGGATCTGCGCTATATGTCTAAAATTTATGAGTGGTTTTGACTTTGAAACTTAATTGAGAAAAATATTCAATAAAAATATCTAACCAAGTGGAAGCACTAGATATTAGAGTTCACGAATCTAAATTCAAAGGAAATTAAATTTTATCATTTCATGGAAAAAAGTTATGCATTATCACGATTGTATACACTTTTTAAAAATGTTATTTTTTGAAAAAATAGTTTTTGTGGGGAATGAAAAAGAAGTGCAATCTGATTCCAATAATTTTGAAAAAAATATTTTTAGAATCTATAGACAAAATGTGATGAGACTCTAGTTTGCATCATCTTCAAATTCTTCACTGTTTAGCTGCTATAGGTGCTCAAATGTGAAGATTTAGTTAAAAATAATAATTTCGGTGTCAGGTTGGCCAAAATTGTAAACCACTCATTGGGATCCCTTTAAGTATGGTTCAACATGTATGGAACTTTTACCCGTTGTGTTTTTGGCGGACATATCTTTCCTTGCTGTGTTTTCCAACTTGCAATCACACTATGCATGTATATGGTTATTGGAAAACATTGTGTGTTTACTATGAAAGAATAATAGTAGATTTGGATTGTCATGGCATTCCAACACCATGGTGATTGGGATGAAATGACAAGCCATAGACAAGGAAATGAACTATTTGTATGTATGATTTCTTATCTATGGCATGCCATTGTGTTTTGGGAGACATATACTCACCTCACACTGTGTTTTCCAACTTCCAATCACTATGCATGTAAATGGTTGTTTGAGAACATTGTGTGTTTTCTATCAAAGCATATTAGTAGATCTGGATTGTCATGGCATTCGAACACCATGATGATTGGAATGAGATTTCTTGTGAATTTTTTCTATGTATGATTGCTTATATAGGGCATGCCATTGTATTTTGGCAGACATATACTCACCTCACACTGTGTTTTCCAACTTCCAATCACACTATCCATTATCTTATATGTATTTTACCATTTACTTTAGAGTGTTGTAGATATTTTATGGTCTATGGTTTCATTAAAGCTAACAATGAGAATCCATTGCACGTTGTGTTGTGTAAGCTTCCATGCATCATACCATAATCATTTGTTAGAAGTGTATTCTCTATTGTGCACTTGAATGTTTTTGTTCTATTGCATTTTTATTCTTTTTTGGGGGTTGCAGATTACAAGGTAACCCATAGTGATTAGGTAAGATTGAGAGACCATTTTCATTGTTTGTTTTATTGCTTGCATTAGAATGACAAGATTAGTATTAGTATTAGTTTTTTGTGATAACTCTAGAACTTTATGGGTTGAGGATTGGGAAGCAACCCATATCCTCCTAGGTAAGATTCAAAGATTGTCTTCAGTATTTTGATTCATTTCTTGCATTAGAATGAAATGATTAGTCTTTTGAAATAAATTTGCCGCTTTATGGGGTTAGTTTACATTGTTTTTTCTTGATATTGTTATTTCCTCTTTGTGCCATGTATGCAAAATGATTGTAGGAACTATCTTAGGTGCATTTATAAACTAATTTAAATAATTTTCTTCCCTCTCTTTTCCAAACAACGCACCATTTGTTTCATATTTCATGTTTCAACTACCAGAAATTTTTTGTAAATCAAGAATACAAATATGTAAGTTTGACATCAGAGCTTATAATATACTTGCTTTGTTGTATCGATATGGAGTTTGATTTTAAAGGCATGCTAAGCTCAAACTAGGTTAATCTATAGGTATTTCTAATCTTCAATTTAATACACATATCCAATATGTCCATGTGCGAGGGTATACACTAGAATAAATATTGACTATTTTCTACTGCTACATGCTACTAATTCCCAATTATGGCCCTATTTTGCATGCCAGGAAAAGTAGCTTTCCACGGCCTAATAGAAGAAATCCTTGAAATATAAGTTCCATTTGTCTTTGTCATATATGATAACCTTGTTTTATCTTTTGGCATAGAAATGAGTTTCTTGTGATATGGATGGTACAACAACGATGTAGAGTATAATTGTGGTTATGACTGAGGACATAACTTCTTACAAAATTGTCTGATGGAAGGTCAACTTGATATCAGGTTTGGGCTACTGCAATGCTGACTTAATGGATTTATGTTGTAGAATTGTCATAATACATATTACTATGTTTTTTAATTATGTATGTTTGATTCTAAAGTTACATAATTTTTGTTGGCGAAAGTTGTCTATTTGAATAAGTGCATAGCACAATTTTTTCCTTTTATATTGAATTAAAGTTGTTGAGAAAAATATAGAGAACCATGGCTATTCTCAAATAATAGCCATAACTAGTACAACTAGATAGCAACCATCTAATTAAGATACATATTAGCCCTCCAAAGAAGGGAAAAATGAAAATAGAAAGAACAATAAATCGGTCACATACCAAATGGGACTGAAGCAAGAGAAAAATGTAAACTGAAACAGTCCCAATTGAATAGTAACCAATTGAAGCATTTAGTTGCATAGGTTCTTGTATCAGCTTTGATATCCAATTGATCAACCATGTGGTTCATAGTATGATGTATGTCCTTGAAGCATTGATAATAGGATTTGTTCAAACATCCCTCAATACAATGAAGAATTATCCAAGTAGATTCAGTCTAAGCCGACTTGCAATTCTAAACAAGAATCATGGAGGCTTAGTGTATGACATCTCCAACCTAAGGCATAGCACAAAGTTAATGGATTTTTTTTGTGACTAGTATCTTAAGGGTATTATTTTAGGTCCTAGGAGGTCAAATTTGCTACTTTGTACACTATAAATTTTTCAATTTATGATGGATCTACATTGCATTAGGACAATGATAGATGCCATCAATAGATCTTAGTCAACTTGATTGGCTGATTGCATACTCTTCAACATAAGGTGGAAAATACTATATAAAGGTTGATTTATGTAGACAAGGCAATGAATTGTTTTTGTGTATGATTGCTTATCTATGGGTTGCCACTGTGTTTTGGTAGACATAAAATCACATCACACTATGTTTTCCAACTTCCAATCATATTGTGCATGTATATGCTTGTTGGAAAACATCGGGTGTTTACTATCAAAGTATGATAGTAAATATGGATTGTTATGGCATTGCAACACCATGGTGATTAAAATGCCATGACAAGCCATAGACAAGGCAATGAATTGTTTATGTGTATGATTGCTTATCTATGGGTTCCCACTATGTTTTCGCAGACATATAGTCGCCTCACACTGTGTTTTCCAACTTGGAATCCTATTGTGCATGTATATGCTTGTTGGAAAACATCTGGTGTTTAGTACGAAAGCATAATAGTAAATATGGATTGTCATGGAATTGCAACACCATGGTGATTGGAATTCCATGACAAGCCTTAAAGTAGGAAATGAATTGTTTCTATTGTTTGTCTATGACTTGTCATGGCATTCGAAGATGATGGTGGTGGAATGCAATGACAATCCATATTTTCAATTATGCTTGGATACATTTTTTCAACAATCGATATTTACTATTTAGCCATTGTGTTCGAAGCCATGAGAATCCATATTTACTATTATGCTTTGATAGATTTTTTGCAAGCATGTGTAGCTTGTTCAAAAGAACTTGTTTTAGGCTTTTAGCCATAGAAGCAAGGAAGTGAACTGTTTGGTGGATTTCTTTCTTAGACATGAATGAAAATTGTGCTAGCATAGTGAACTGTTTCATAAAATGCCTCAAAGAAATTTGGCCTCGTGGTGATGGAATGCCATGACAATCGATATTGCAGCTGCTGCAATATGGATTGTCATTGTAGCACCTACTCATTAAAATATCAGTAAAATTAATAAATTAGACAAAAATAATGAAACAAATATGATAACATGAGGAAATTCATTTAAAACCAACTTAACAAACTTCATTAATACGAAAGTAGTATTTTAGTCAATGTCTTAGATAAATTTCCACCTTTAATGAATTTGAACAATATATGCTCTTTATATTTCAATGATTAACATATTCATGAATTGAATGCAATCATTACACTGAGATAAGTAATATTAAAGCAATTCAAAAACCTTCACAACCATAAAACATGAATGAGACTATAACACCCTATTTGTGGAAAACCCTCTTGGGGTAGAAAAACCATTGAAAAATTGCCTCATTTGCTTAATCTCAGAACTTGCTATTTACAATGCTTCGTTGGCTATATATCAACATTTTCAATCAATGTTTTAACGATACAAAGAGTATCACTTATGTTTCTTTTACAACATCTTTTGATCTCGCATCACTCAAGATTTAGATGCAAAAGTTTAAGTACAACATAATTGATTATTTTCACAAAGCACTGAATGTGCTATCCAAATAACTTTCAAATATGAATCAATGAAATGCCATTTCTAAACTAAGAATAATACTTCTTTTCTACTCACCATCTTTTCGAAAGAATACATGGAAACATATATATATATAATGTTATGGATTACTGAACTGGAGTATCTTTTCAAACTGAAAAATAACTTTCTTCTCTAAATTTCCCTTAAGAGGTAACAATTACAAAACTGAAATGTTTTAAACAAAGTTTAATCAATGCTTCCTTGAAAAAATGTCTGCTATCTTGACATAACAGTATATCATAAAGATATTTGAAAGTATAACTTGTGTTTCCAAATGATAAAGAAAGTTGAACCATGAAAGAAACAACTAACACTTGACACAATGCAAATCGACAATTGTAATCATATGAATGAAGCTTGACAATAACGAAGCACAATGCCAACGTGGATTAAGTTATAGATCTAAGATCTAATAAAAACTTTACCCAAACAAAATGAAAAGAACTCAGCTTTGAGTCGATACCTAGCGTTGTATGTAGGGTTTGAAGACAATAAAAAACTTTATACATTTTAACCCTAATGAAAACACAGTGGGTTGTACGTTGTATATCACACAGTGTTTTCCAACTTGCCACTATACGTAGACAATATGGTTGCAATGAAACTCTTGAGTTTTTTAGAATTGAGAATTTCATGAAACTCACCTAAAAAATTTATTACAACTCTTCGGTGGACTAAATTTTGGTTTTCAAAATGCATTGATATGATGGTAAAATCAAAATGCAACTGAATATTTACAGAGTTGGAAAACATGGTGTGGGATGTCGATTACTGCGGCTTTTATGAATCTCCCACTTGAGAATAGGACATGTACATACACATGAGTATACGAATGTATGTAATGTTAATACACACTTTTATGAATCTCCCACTTGAAATAGGACATGTACTTTGAGGAGATACCATTTCCAGCTACCCAGAATTCATAAAGAGTCTTAATATTTGACTTCTATAATCAAGACAAGAATGTGTTGAATTCATCAAGGAAGTAGAACATTTAGGGAGATAGAGAAATAACAAGTTGTTGTTCCCTACAGTGAAAATATATTAATGTTATGTGAGTACTTATTGTTAGGAAAGTTATATTTTGAATTAAATGTTCAAATTTGACATGAAATGGATAAATTAGTATATGTATGTACACAAAGTGTATATTACCTTCTTAAGGTTGGGAAGTGGGAGGGGCTTATTAAACTAAAACCGATAGTGGAAGGTTTAGTTAATTCTATATTGAGCTAGAGCTCATTGAGGCAAGTAGGTTCACTCTTTAAATGCATTCATTGAATTCTCAATATCGACTAATGATGTAATAAACTTCAAATAGTTGTGATACATGTTAGGCCACAAGGAGTGTCAAAACAAAAGTTATCATATGTGAGTGGTCAGTGAGTTGTCTACCTTTACCTACCTTTTTCCTTGGCATGCTTGGATACATCCCACCAGTTGAGTATTAGCTTGAAAAACTTTGGGAATGAATAGATTAGTGAACCCTTCACATCATACCAATGCTCAAAATGATTAGTTGAGTCATAACAAATGCTTGACTTGGAAACTACCTATTCCTAATGATGAGTTTCTTTTCTAGTTATAACGTGTTAAAACTAGGTGTAGGGGTTAATTTATAAGGAAATGCAAGATAGAGGGAGTAAGAACTCTACGAGGGCATAAGTAGAGGGTGTATACCCCCTAAGACATAAATTATTCCATTCCTTCTGAGGCGATCACTAGTGGATAAATCTTATGACCCACACAAGATAATCTTATCGATACTCCAACTTGACGGTAGTCAAGGAGCATGCTTTGCTTGTAGACTATTTAGTTGTATCCCATAGATAGTGGGATGGTTTCCACCAGTGGCATGTGGGCCTTAGTGCCAACAACATGCAACTAATGGATGCCTTGTGTTACTCTAGAGGCCTAGGCAATTTCTTCGAGAGGCATGCATGCCTTATTCAATAACATGTAGATGATGGATGCCAATATTGCATTAGAGGGTTATATGGTTTTCGCCAGTGGTATGTGAGCCATAAGTCCTATAGCATGCAAGTGATGGGTCATGTTTTATGGTTAGCTATCTGATGGACTATAGGGAAAACCCAAAGTCATCTTTTGAGATAACCAAAGTGCAATTTATATCTCATGGAATCTATTCTATTATCAGAGGAACAAACACATTGAAGTTGTCAGGTATTGGGTGCCGGTAACAATGTTAAGTTTTGAAGTTAAATGTTTAGGTTTTCCTGGAGGGTTCAAAAGGTCCGGTAACCTATGTAAAAGGATAATTACGTGAGAATGCATTTTAAAAGCGTGATATTTTTGATTTGTTTAAAATGATGATTTATTAATAATGGTTTTGTTTTCATGAGAGTTTTATGAATGTTTTTTAAAAAGGGATTGATATGAGGAATTTGTACTTGTAGGAAAAACAAATTGTGATGAAGTATTTGGGTATGGACGATCAAGCAAATTTAGGTCATGAGTAGTGGCATAACTAGGTCAAGTGGTATGTTCTCGGAGCCTATGCAAGGGAGGAGTTTGAGTTGTTGTAATATTGGGAATCTTGGTATTATGAATACGGTGAAAGAATGTGCCAAACTCTGGTGTGATTTGTTCTTGGGAGTTTTAAGCTCAGGGAAAAACCAAAATGTGGGAGCATAAAGCTAGTGGATTCATATTTCTTTATGTTTTCTATGTCTTGATCACTGTATCCAGGAAGCCCCTACATTTTGTTTGACAAATCTAATCAGTTTCAAGATACTATCCTGATTATATAAAGATGGAGATCTCAAAAGATATTAAAGTGCTAAAGAAGGTTGACATTTGTTGTCTTTGACATCAACAATTCTCCTACTAGTTGTCATATTCCACGTGCCTTGTGATTCATCCCTTAGATTCCCTTTCATGTTTTGGTTGAATTTCTCGAGTGTCTTGTTTCTATAAAAGGCTAGGAGATGTTTCATTTTAAGTTAAGTTCAAAATTTGTGGATATCAAAGAACCAAAACTTCTTTAAGTTTTGTTCTTTTTTCTATTTTTTGTTCCATTCCAGATTAAAAACTTGTATGTTTCATAGAAGCTAATTAATATTATAGCAAATTTGAAAGCTATCTCCTGATAGAAAATCTTACGTGAAGCTGATTGTTTGTTCCTATTGGACAAGATTGTGTGTTGCATCATTTAAGGGCATACTGACACTATTTGGTGGCAAATAATCCCCCCTCTCTTTAAAATCTTGCATCATTCTATGCCTAGCTGTGATTCCTTTGAGATTATTTTAGAGAGAAAAAGAATCAAGAAATGAATGTAGTTGTTCATGGAATAGAACAAAGTGAAAAGGAAAACCATGAATTAGGACTGGAAGAAGGTAGAGTATGGAGAAATTAGGAAAGGTGTGTGTAATCGACCTTTAATGAGGTCGTTTTCATATGTATGAGCCAATTTGATGGTAAGTACACATTTGAATTTACATTTATTAAACACAAAAAGTTAAGATAATTCATTATTACAGTAGGATATTTGAAATGTATTCAAGCGAATTTAAAGACAAGCCTACTATAATTCGTACAAAGAACAACATGAAGATAATAATAGAAATTGAGGTAAATTGCTTAGTTGTGGTTAATCGCTTGTTTAGGGTAATTGATAGGACATTATTTAGGGTAATTATACGTCCCAATTTTTTTTAGAGGAGCATACTTGGCAAGCCCACTACTTATAACTAAGGTTTCACGACCACAAAAACCAAAAAAGAGTTAGACTGTGCACTAAGTCATGTTTTATTAGTGCCCTAATGTGGCATCACATGATTTGTTGCTTTTTAGATATAAGGAATACATTTCATTCATTATGGGTATCATCATCAACACTAACAATTTTAAAGTCATAACTATTGGTGCAATATTGTTAAAACTAGCACTTGCATAGGTTCAAGGATTACTCCAATAGAAAACTATATGTATGTTAATATGTTAGAGAATATGTGTTTGTGCATGGATGCACTACAAATTCTAGTTGCATGTGGCTGGATTTAAAAAAAAAAGAAGTGCTAAATAATAAAATGAAATAAACTTATACAAATGTAGATTTTTCCTATTATGTATTATGTGATTATGAAATATTTGCATAAAGATTTAAAACATAAAGCAATGCAAATGAAAAAAGAAAGTTGCCATCAAATTGACAAAAAAATATTACAAATGGAAATAGAATGTTCCCATAGAGTTGTCAAATCAATATTTATCTAGCTTTTATGTGATAAGTAAGATTTTGGAGGCTTTTACTTGATATTTTGGAGGCTTCTACTATTAAACATAACTGGTTTACCATTAATCGACAACTTTTCCGATGACTCAACATGATTTGCAGGTGAGACTTGTTGAAGACTAAAATCTCACGCTTACACTATATGTAACCTATCGGCTAAATATTGACAATAAATCAACAAATATTATAATTATTGGCGCATGCTCAACTACTAGATTTTCTACCTTAGTCAAAAGTACTACAATCCTAATAAATCAACAAATATTATAATTATTGACACATGCTCAACTACTAGATTCTCTACCTTAGTCAAAAGATTTGTGGACTTCAAAGCAACTATCTTACATGACAACACCGACACATGTCATGGGGAATTAACAGGCCCCACAAGTTTCAATTTTAAAGCCCCACTAAGATGGACATACAGTCCATCTCTTAACGTTCACACCATAGTCTGCCGACAGTTTTGGTAACTCCATCAGAATTTTCAGTGGGCCATCTGAAGGTGAACACAGATCTTATCTTCCCAATAGAGATGAAGCAATGTGCAGCACAGTCAATGTTTCATTAAAAGTACATTATTTAATCTATTTTTAAAATATTTTAATTACAAATTAATATATCTATGTTAGAAAGAGGTACACTCAATGATAACTAATTCTAATTATTCGTTCCAAATAACTACTCTTTAACATATGCTTTTAGTCTTCAATATGCTTTCTGATGTCGAACTACTCTTAACACCACCATCATTGATATATGCATGACCAACTCCTGGACTTGACCCAGAAGGCAGTTTGTTCTTCAATGTATTGGTTTTCTGGTGAGGTCGCGTGAGCTGCATGTGACCAACAGCTGGGCTATGCTTGGATCTTGACAGGCGCTGGTCCAGCTGTATGTTCAGCTCTAACCCGGATTCATCCACACGTCTCTTTATTTCAGGGTGTTCTTCTTTGGCAAGAACGGCTCTACCTGAACATTTGTGGCTGCGGATTCTACGTGCATCTGCACTTTCAAAATTGTAAAGTATTGTCATGAGAAGCAACACCGTCATCAATATGTTCGCCATACAACTACTTCTCCTCATCACTGCCAACGCAGAATTTGATGAAGTTGGGAAGAAGAGAGTTTGGAAGATCCTAACTGTGTTTATTGCCTCTAAAGTAAAGGGATAATAACATGCACAGGGAAGGAGAAGGGAATTAAATTATAATCCTGACTTGGATGAAACAAGGGAAATTGTGTACGTAAATCATAAGGGCAGCAATCGAATATATAGACAGGAAAATATCTTCATTTCTGTGGAATCGATTTGATTTGAGAAAACAGAGGATTGAATTCATTGCACGGGATTGACTGGTTTGTTTTGCCTGTGTGGTGTGCATTCAATTACACTGTGCAGCCACAGAAATGAACAAGTCAAATTTGAACAATAGCTGTGGGCATACGTTTGTAGACTTTAACAAACTTTTTGAAAATTTCAAGTGACAAGTTCTGCCATATGCACAATGAAAATGAGGTGGCTTGCTCGTTGAACATTTCAACTCATAGCGTTTTCGTCTTTCTCTTTCAGGAGAGTATTGTCAAATAACAACCAAGATTTTATATGAAAGTCAAATGGACAAATCAGTTAAACGACCTGTTCTACACAGCTCTCGACTGACACGTCTCACATTAATAACTTAAAAAATTGCACCTAGTCTTGTCCTAGCTCGTTTCAGCTCGTTTCAGATATTCAAGGTTGGGCTGGATCGCGAAGACACCTCTGTAATATTAAAAAAAAAAAAAACCCTAAAAAATTGCACCACCTAATTGACAAATACATTTTAGTTATTTCGAAATGACTCAAATTCTCATGATTGTGAGGGAAAATGACTAAGATATATGACTAAGTTTTGCTAAACTTGTGAACAACATCTAAGATTTTTTCCTTTGGTACTAATTCCCATTGAGCTGCCACTCAGATTATTGTCTCTATCCATTTTCCTTGCAATAGTAATGGTTTCATTAGCATCCTTTAAAACCAATTCTATAGCCTTCTCCTGCCACTTGAAAAGTTTTGCTTTCTATCCTCAGATTCAAATTTCTTAAACAACAGCCCCATAAAGTATAACTAGCCACTCTCCAATGACTCCCATGCCCTGAAAATGTTCAGTTTTACCATTTGCATCTATAACATCCCAATGTCTACGAAGTAGCTGGACTGGTCAATTAGATATTTTATCGATTCTCATACGATAAGCAAAAAGATATTGTCCCTTCAATGGCTGGCCCCGTCCTTTTACATATATGCTCCTAAATTGAACTCCGATTCCAAATGCAATGGTACCACTTAAGCACTTAAGAAATGCATCAAAATAAATAAGCTCAAGCTCGTTTCTGTATTTTGTAGCATCTTCAAACCTCTCCTCAGAAATAACCCTTTTTTTTAACAAAATTCGTACATGCAGTGTTGGTTCCATTTTTCCATCGACCTTAGAGCATCTCGTAAACAGACAGCTTTCCTTGGAGATATGTTTTCCCATTTTTTTGTAGAAGCATAAAGGACACTGGCAGAGGCTGCGGATTCTGGCTTTATATCTGCTTTTATGACATTTGATGAGACCACATTCCTTTAAGGTATTCTATCAAACAATGCATGTACCAACGTTTATGATTCCACGCTCTCTCATGCTGCGACAGGGGCATGGAGAGTACTGGTGCAGATGATGTCGGGTTTGGATTTGCGCACATTTGCATTTATTTAGAAGCTTTCAAAACCCTTTTCAGAAATCCTCATTGTGTATATCCAGCAATCTTGTCTCGAATGGCATTTGGCATTCTTCCCTGAGGCTGTTTGGTGCCCGCAACCCCCAAATTTCTAGTCTACTCTCCAGCTCTGTCTGGAGGTTTTTTTCTTGAATATCTCAAAATCATTGGCACGCCATGGCATCACCTTTCCCATATACATCTTGTTAACGAGCATGTCAACCATTCTATATTTCGTACACATGTCTATAAGAGCAATGCCCGCGATAACATCTGGATCATTTTATTTTTATTAACATACCAATCCTGTTGCATTTGATGAAACAAAATTAACACCTTTGTAGCATAACTTTTGCTCTCTTCGATTGACCTCATATCCACCAAAAACAATAATACTGGTAATAGCAGGCTCACTCCATTCATTGTTTTAGAAGACTCTGTACATGCTGGCTCAGGTTTACTCCTCCTTCACCATCTGAACGCCATGCTATGATCTCTCCAGAATAAAATGGTCTCAAGGAATGAAACTGCGCTTGCATGACATCTGCTGGGATCAATTCTTGACCATTGCGATCAAAATCATGTCTAAATTGTTTGTTTTATTTGCATCCATTCACTTGCACTCTGGATGCACGTTTGACCAACAGGGAAGGACCGAGGATTGCTGTGATCACTGTTTACCCACCAGAAGAGGCTGCTTTCTTTGCTGCAGGAGTCCTCAAACCTCATTCTACACACCCTTTTGTAGTTTTATCTGGTACCTCTTATCTTCTTTTATAGATATTTGATTTGGGCAATTGCGGCGTTCATATTATTTTTGGTTTTGTGTGATTTGGGGAAATTTACTCAGCTCTTCATATTTTTACTGTTTTTTTTTTATTATTTGGGCAAGGTTGTTCACATCTGTATTGATTATTTTGATTTGGGTATTTGGGTTGTTCATATCTGTATTGATTATTTTGATTTGGGGAGTGATTTCATCACATTTGTATTGATTTTATTTCACTGGGTAGTTGATTGTTCCTATTTGTTTTAATTTGATTTGGACAGTTGGTTATTTATATTTATATTTTTTTTTGTAAGGGTAAAATAAGATATAGCAATGAAGCTTAGATTCAATGAAGTGTCACAAGAAGGATTAAAAAGTTAAGAAATGAGTGACAATACTCATAAAACAATGCAAAATGGATAAGACAACAAAGAAAAAGTTGAAGATATATCAAGAAAATTACCAAATCATGGTGGCTTCCAAGCACTCCAATGAACTCTGAATTAATTTCCAATTATTTTTTAATTAAATTATTGAGTGTGAATTAAAATATTGTAGAAAAACTTTCAGGACAATTAAATTGTTCTTATATAGTTTTAAGAAAAATAATTGAACAATCAAATTGTTTATATTTGTATTGATTTTATTCGTTTGGGCAGTCGAGTTATTTTATATTTGTATTTATTTTATTTGATCGTGCAGTCGAGTTGATATTATTTCTATTGATTGTCTTTGTTGTAGGTAGGAGATTTCGCATAGGAAACTGGGAAACCCAATGTACCAGAAGACTTACCCTGGGCTGAAACAAGTCGGGATCGGTTTGAGCATGCAAACAAACTGCTTAAGGTAAGCCGCGTACCTCCTTTAACAAATGTTTCTGGATCTGACTGCCTACCATGTTAACTTCTCTACTGTTACAAGCCAATGCTTGACCTTTGTGCAGCTATGAAAAAACTCTGATTTTCTGGAATTATGCTTGACCTGCCACTGTAGCCAACAGATGATGAGAAACAAGAGATCTAATTGTCTTCTCATAGATAGTTGGCCGAGCAACCAAAACTTTAGGAACAGGAGAGAAGGTTGTTCCCTTTAGTCCTAGCAAGCAACTCAGCAGTTGAACCAATTGCTATTATTAGCAAACAAAAGCCTACATTTAAGATGGTGTGGATGAATTCCTTAATGCAGATTTTACGCATCATTCTCCTCTTCTTTTCAGAGTTTTGAACCTCCTAGTTCAAAGCTATGAACACAAATTTCAAGAAGTTACAACACTAAAACATTTAAGAATTAAACAATTACATTTATCGTTTTTGTGATGCAAGATTGCTTTCAATTCAAATTACCATCTCACCAAACATCCAGGCCAAAATTTGGGCCAGATGGTAGTGTTGGTCCATGGAGCCTGATTATGCTCTAGGTTAATATTTAGACAACTTTGGTACCTGCATTTTCCCCCAAAATTAATTAACGGGGGAGCGCCGGAGGGATGGAATTTGTTAATAATTCCGGTTGAAAAACAATTTGTAACTGTCAAAATCGTGACAGTTTCTTTGCTGCAAATTTGAAAGGCCAAAATTCACAATGTGAGAATGTGATGTAGCATGCAACAACGCACAATTTGTTGAATCGTGAATTGCGAATTGGGTTTAAATGAACACAACAAATGAGTATTGCACAGAATTTGAAATCATTTGGTGTATTTGCATGCAACTATAGATAGTGTTGTGGGTTAATGTAACTCTATAGTTTGAGTTTTTGTTGGATATTGAATGGTTGTTTTGTAGACGTAACCTGCATTGCGTGAATCACGTTGAATTTCTTATGTTATGTGTAATTTGTTTCTTTTATTTCTGTTATTTACATTTGTAATTGGTTATCTGGTAAATCCCAACAGGTAGAACCATCCTTTTGACCCAAAGAATAAGATCATGGTTTGCCCTTCCACTAGATTAAATACCTCTGTAAATCATCACGTTTGTCTTCTTTCACTTCCAACCTCTTGTTGGAACAAAGATCCTCCTCCTCTGCCAATTTGTTCTCTTTATCTTTTCCCAAATCCTTGAAGGCTTAGTGGTCCCTGTCTTCATTTCCTAGCTCTACATGATGTCATTCACAAGACAACTCCATTTTGCATTATCCTTCTTTGTTACACAACAAATGTCCATGCTTCTATTTCCTCCCTTAGACACTCTCGTTCCTTATCCAAGAAAGTTATCATCTTCCCTCTTTTTATCTATTATGAGATTCTTTAGACTTTCCATTAACCGTTTCTGATTGATTGTGTTCTCTAAAACCAATAAAGCTTCTATCACTTATGGGGCTCCCAAAGATCTCAATCTTTGCTGCAGCTTCATCTATAATGTGGGTTGTTTCCATTGCTACAACATCTTGGGCCTCCTCTTGTGATAGGCTACATTCCTCTTCATTGCAGTCTTCAAACTCTTCTTTTTATGCATTGTGATCTTCAATACTGTTCTCTTTTTTAGAGTATCACAACTCAATAGCTCCATCCCATTCATCCTTTTTATCTTCATCTCGTTCATTTATCTCTGTTCTCTGAAAGTCTTGAAAGATCACATTTAAAGGTCTTCTAGACACTAATACTTCTACCAACCCTTCAAGAGATTTAATCTTTCTCTTTTCTAACAGTTCTATCTTGACTAATCCTTAATTCTATGACCTTTCTCTCTGAGAATAGCTCTCACTCACAAGGTGGGTATTTATCTTCACCATTCTTTTTCAACTTATCACAACTCTTCAGTGTCTTTACTATAGATTTCTTTTTCTTTTCTTTCTTATTATTATATGTTTCATATTCTTCTATCATCCACCATAACTCTTCCAACTCATTCTCTAATTTATCCTTTGTTAACTTCAGCCTCTACTTTAGTTTTATTTTTTCTTCCACCTTGATTATCCGACAAAACTCCATCTTTGCATTCATCCAATAAGTTTAGTTGCCCATTAGACAATTAAAATTCTTCTCACAAAGTTTACTAGAAGCCGAGCTATTTCATTCAAGACAATAGTCTTCCACATGCCATATCACTAATGCTGCATCGTTATTCTTTGGTTTGCTCAACCTCATTTTTTTGCTTACATGGCCTCTTCTTTCATCCACAGTATATTGGCACCTTTGATATTATTTTGTAAACTCTCACCGCTTAAACAGGAGTAATCCTTCCCTTACCCATGCCATTCTACTTTGCCTTTGCTAGTTCATATGTATTGGTTGCACGCTATTTGAAACATTGTCATTCTTCTTAGAAATTGCACACAGGCCTCTTCTCAATGCTAAGCCTGTGCCACCAACAAATCCCCACACTGGCTTATTCCTTCCACAATTTTTATGCCAACATTCTCTCCCATAGATTTTCTTGCTTTGATAGCAAACTGATGCAACACCCCAACTAACCATAAAGAAATTACATCTTCTTTATCAAAAGCACAACAATTCATAGAAAACAAAATTATACACAGTATCACAACATGCAAGAAATATCAGAAATAATTTATATTTACGATCAAAAGCTTACATGGGTCTCATCTTTCCTCTACCAAAAAATTAAACTCACTACCAATCCCTCGGTAATCCTCCTTCTACCCGCTAACAAATATTTTAACCTAATATCCTTTTCTATGTTGAAGCTTGTTGATAAAAATTGCAAAAGCAAATGAAAGAAGAAATTGCTGAAAGAAAGAACAAAAAATTAAAAGATCTAAATAACACATAAAAGAACACGATATTTATAGTGGTTCGCCCAATAATGGCTATGCCCACTTTCAACAAGGATTATCTCTTTTTTATTAATTCTCAATTACATTCTGCATTCAAGCAACAACAACTTTATAATTTTGGTCTCATATCCAAAATGGAAAAAATCCATCAAAACGATCAACTTCTAAATTAACGAATACATGCCAAAAAGTAGTTACAAAAATGCATCCGTTTCGAATGTGAGAAAATTCCATTTAAATTAGAATATTTGGGCTTCATTGAACTCAACAATCTTCCACTTGAAGACCAAACAACTACTTAGAGATATCCCCCACCGTAGGTTTATTATCAAAGCTGGACAAGTCCGAGAGAAGCTCTACAAGATTCAAACTTCTCCCTGGGTACTACCTTTGTCAACATATCAACTGGATTCAACTTCGTGTCAATTTTCTCCACCTGCAACTTACCTTCATCAATAACATGGCGAATAAAATGATATCGCAGCTCTACATGCTTTGTTCGATTGTGAAATTCTTGGCCAAGTAAATAGCACTATTGCTATCACAAAACAGAGTAAAAAATAATTTCTTACACCATAATTCACTTAACAACTACTGCAACCATATCACTTCCTTTGCTCCTTCAGTGAGAGCAATATATTCGACCTTGGTAGAAGAAAGCGCAACCACCTGTTGCAACCGAGAAACCCAACTGATCACTGCCCCGACAAAAGTAAACACAACTAGTAGTAGAACACTGTTTATCCAGATATCTAGCCATATCCGAATGAAGATAACCTCGTAGGTGAGTGTCCTTATCACCGAAACATAAAACATGATTGGAAGTGCCTTTCAAGTACCTGCAGATCCACTGTATTGCCTACCTATGTGATTTACCCAGATTACTCATAAATTTGCTCACAACTCCCACTGCATGAGCAATATCCGGATGAGTACAAATCATGGCATACATAAGACTGCCAACTATTGATGAATATGAAACACCCTTCATGTGTTCTTGATCCTCTTTTGTTTTACGACACATAGTTGAGGATAAGCGAAAATGATCAACCAAAGGACTACTAATGAATTTGACATTCTTCATATTGAACCTATCTAAGATTTTATAAAAATATTCTTCTTGAGATAATCTAATTTCTCTCTTATTTTTATCCCTGATTATATTCATCCCAAGAATCCTCTTTGTTGCCCCTAAATCTTTGATGGCAAATCATTGAAATAAATGTTGCTTCAGCTCACGAACAATCCTCACACTAGTGCCAACAACCAACATATCATCAACATAGAGTAAAAGAATAACAAACTCACCATTAACAAGCTTCTTGTAATAAACACATGGGTTTGATTCGCAACGAGTGAAATGTTGCTGAGTCATGAAGCTATCAAACTTAAGATACCATTGCCTCGGGGCTTGCTTGAGCCCATACAAACTCCACTTCAATTTGCAATATAAATGTTCTTGACCCTGCTGTGCAAAACCTTCAAGTTGCTCCATATATAATTCCTCTTCAATATCTCCATGAAGAAATGTTGTTTTGACATCTAGTTGCTCAAGTTCAAGATCCCACACAACTGCTATGCCCAAAATAGCTCGAATAGTGTGCATTTTCACAACTGGTGAAAATATCTCATTGAAATCAATTAATTTTTTATGAGCAAAACCCTTCACAACCAATCTGGCCTTGTAACGTTTATGACCTCCATCTTCCTCTTTCAAACGATATACCCATTTATTCTTTAGTGGCTTTCGATTTGGGGGAAGAGGAACTAAATTCCATGCTTCATTTGCACACAAAGACTCCATTTCCTCATTCATTGCCTCCATCCATTTCACTGAATTTTCATCTTTGCAAGCTTATTTAAAAGTCAAAGGCTCTGCCTCATCAGAGAGCAATAATTCATAGTTGTCAAATTTGACCGGAGGTTTCCGAGCTTTCGAGTAGACCTCCTTAATTGAGGACCCTGTTCTGATTGCAAATTTCCTTGTTTTTCTATATTTTCTTCATTACTTTGCCTCTGTATACTACCCTGTTGCTTATTACTGCCACCAATATTTTTCTCTCTATCCTCAAGAATGGATTGAAATGGAAGTGATGACATATGTGAAGGTGATATATAAACATTAGAACAATCCTTAGGAGGCTGCATAAAATCCCTTAGAAGCCGCGCGAACCGTTGAGAGGGAAGCGAATAAACTTGTAGACGCTGTGCTCCAAAAGGTAAAGCTTGTGATCCATTTCTGTCAACTGGCTGCGGCCAAAAAATAGGAGGTTGGTTATGCGCTAAAGAAGGTTGCAATTGAACATTTGAAGGCTACACAACATTTGGAGGAAGCAATGTGTGAAGAATGGGGGGTTGCGCATGGTCAACAGAGGTCTACGCTGGAGTTTCTAAAGCATGAGACTTGTCTACAGGTAGTGTATGAACAAGAGAAGAGTGCACGACATGATATAGAGGAAATGATGAAGTTTGTGTAGGCATCATAGAAGTATGAGGGGCCGCGCCAATGATTTGAGGGTCCATAGCAATAGATAGAGGTTGCATTGAAATATTCGATGGAGGCTAAATACTAACAACAGGGGGCGCCAAAGTTACATATGAAGGCTACGAATAAACCAAAGAAGGCTGTGTAATAACATGTGATGGTTGTGCAAAAATTATTAAAGGCTGGGAAAAAGAAATAGAGGTTTTTTAATAAATCAACATCTAAATATTCATTTGAAGATGTGTCCTGTGGCTGCAAACTTGGAATTTTTCTCATTAAATATGAAGGGATCCCATAGCTTGAAACCAAATTATCCTCTCCATAGCCAAGAAATATGCATCTCTTGGATTTGAAATCAAGTTTCATTTGTTGCTCCTTAGGAATATGCACAAATGCTTCATAGCCAAACACATGCATATGGTGATAAGAATTTATTTTCTCAAGCCATCTCTCCTTTGGGATATCAAAATCCAAACAAGATGGAGCGTGGTTGATTAAATAAACTGTAGTATTACACACATTTTCCCAAAGCTCTTTCCCCAAATTGATATTGGAGAGCATATACTGAGCTCTCTCAAGAATCGTCCGATTCAACCTCTTAGCTGCACCATTTTCTTAAGGGGTGAACATAACCACTTTAATTCTACGAATGCCATTATCTACACAAAAAATGTCAAACTCCGAAGAGAAAAACTCTCCCCCATTATCAGTTTTAAGACATTTAATTTTATGCCCAATCTGGTTTTCAACAAGAGATTTAAAAGTTTTAAAATTTGAAAACACCTTTGATTTTCTATTTAAGATATAGATCCAAACTTTGTGAGTGTAATCATCAAGGAAAGTAACAAAATAATTTGCACCTCCAAAAGAGGTTACCTCCATGGGACCAAAAATGTCCGAGTGCACAAGTTCCAAAGGAGTAGATTTTTGATCATGACCTGTCCTCAAGAAGTTGGTCCAACTCTATTTTCCATAAATGTAATGCTCACATAACTCCAAATCAACCGATTTTAAGCCTGAAAGTTGATTCCGTTAAAGCATAACTTCAAGCCCTTTCTTGCTCATATGCTCGAGCCTCTTATGCCAAATTTATGAACTGCTGTCCACAACTGTCATTGCAGCTCCCACTTCACCATGTCATTCTAAAATATAAAGATTACCCAACTTCTTACCCTTTGCAATCACCAAAACTCCCTTGGTTACTTTCCAAGTATCTAAAGAAAAATTAACATTACACCCACAAGCAATAAGCTGGCTCGCTACTATTAAATTTCGTTTCAACAATGGAACATATCTCACATCCTTCAAAATCCATTTGTTTCCATTTTTCAAATGAAAAATTATATCACCCTTACCTACGATTGCACATTCTTTATTATCCGCAAGAAAAACCTTACCAAATGTACCTTCTTTGAAATTTGTAAAAGCCTCCCAACATGAAGTAGAATGGAAAGAAGCACCGAAATTGAGCACCCACGAATCTGCAGTCGTGTCACCAACAGCCAAAACCAAAACATCATCATCTTTTTTAGCTATAGTGTTTGCTTCATTATTGCTGACTTTGTCTTGTGCCTTTGTATAATCCCAACAATTCTTCTTTGTGTGACCCGGTTTGCCACAAAACCAACATGCACTATTCCTACCTCTGGATTTCAATCTATGTGTAGATTTCGACCTTCTTCTATTATTATTTTTTCCTCTTTCTTTACTTCTACCTCTATTGCTAGTACTTACAATAGTTAATGCATCACCAGATGGGGGTTCTTGATTTTTTCTCTGCATGTCTTCGCTGAGAAGAGTGGCTGCAACATCATCAAATTTTAATTTAATTTTGGTAGCCACTGAAGTGCTAACTGCCATCACCACACCTTTCTAGCTGTTTGGTAAAGAACACAGTAATAAAGTTGCCTTGATTTCATCATCTAAATTAATGCCCACAAAAATCAATTGGGTGACTAATGTATTGAATTCATTTAAATGATTCAACATAATCCCACCTTCTTGAATTTTCAAATTATATTTTTTCATAATGAATGCCATCTCGTACATTGAAGAGAGTTTATCCCACAACTCCTACATTGTCTTCTTAGCTAAAAGATTAAATAAAATATTGTTGGACAACGAAAGAAAAATGGTTGCTCTTGCTTTCTTGTCCAGTTTCTCCCAATCTTCGTCTAATAAAGAACCTTGCCCTTTGGCTTTTC
>VDFB02067936.1:106184-149915 GCA_007258455.2 Sequoia sempervirens | reverse complement strand
TCTCAACCCCAATCCTTCAACCATATGTACCTTCAACCCTAATCACTTAAACCTATACCCTCAACCCAATACCCTAATCCATCAACCCTATAGGTCGTCAACCCTATACCTCCTATTCTCAACCCTCTACCCTATACATTGGATCCTCAAACCTCATAATGACTAAAAATTGATGAAGAGTGTTGAAGATGAAGGTTCTAGTGATTAAAATCAACCACCTAAAATCATGCATTACTATTATGGTTGGAAAAGAAAGACTATGTGTTGCACATGGAGGTGGGTGAGTGCAGGATCATGGAGGTCCAAAAAGTGGTGATATGACAAAAAAATGGCTGACAACTTTTTATTTATCCAAATTTGATGAAATTAAAAGGGTTTTATTAAGAAAATTTTCAACTTTCCACCAATATAAGACATGCCTTATTTTGAGATTAATAGATAATAATTATTAATTTTCTACATGTTATTATGACTAAAGTACTGATTGATAAGATGATTGAAAATATCTATAATTCTCAAACAATTTCACATTTTTTGAATGCAAAAGATGTGGCACATTATATTCTTCCCATACTATAGGATAAAAAAAAATGAATTTCATAAATTCTTGACCAAGTTATGGTGGTTAGAAAAACAAGTTTTAATATTTTTAAAAAATTTCTAATAAAAAATTCATAACTAATTATTTACTGGCAAAAAAAACATAAACAAAAGTGGCACATTTGGGCATGTGTCCTCTACTTATATTGAAAGTTTAAAAAATAAATAGTATTTTTTTCTTATACTTAGGTTGGTCAAACATACACCTGCTTTTCATTTTTTCCTTGAAATTTTTTGTACTACTGCATTGAAATTTCAAATTTCACCTAATAGATTAACTTTTTTCCAAAAAGGGACTAGTATCTTAGAAAATACATTCAACTTGAGCTACAAATTCTATTATTAAATATTATTCAAATTATGTTAATAACCTATTCAAATTTTTATGTCAAGTTGCCTAACTTTATTTTTTTGAACTTTCATTGCCACTTAAGGGCCTAGTTTGGACCCCCATGATCCTGCACTGACCCAGGTAAAAATAGTGTCTATAGCCACATTGGTCTTGTTTAATCAATTTTTCCACTTGAATTTTGTATTATCTTATGCTAAGAATCGACGAAGGAGGCTTCTTGAAGCTTTCATTGTTGGAAAAGTGAAATTTCCTTGAGAAACTAATGTTACCACCATCATTTAATGTCATGGAAAATTGATAAAATCTATCATTTTCCAAAAATAAAAATACTTACAACCAAAATTAAATGTGTACATGAGAAAACTTGTTACTTTTTGGTATTAAGTGAAACTTATTGAAGGAGCTACATAGATATGAGGGCAACTTACCTTGAAATTGTGCCTACCACCAAGAATAACTTTATGCTTGAGCATCTAGTTTGAGTCATTGGATCAGACTAGTAATAACCAGAGATTGTAAAACTAAAAAAATAGTATTGTCAAGCTTATTTATATATGTATAAATAAAATTATTTGAAAGGGTTGTGGAAACTTATTGCAAAACTTTGATTTTGAGAGCAATAAAGCATTACTTCTTCTATTATTACCTAATTTTCTAAATGCCAAGTATTTCTTACATTATAAAAAATCTAATTTGATAGATATTTATGAGTTTTTGATGTGGCTCATGTCACTAGTTATTTAGTTAAGAAAATATTGGTTTTATTTGTAGGCCTATTTATCCATTGTTTAGTTTTAAACATGGGTAAATATTTAGATTTTTAGTTAATTTTGTCTCTAACCCTTCTTATTCTTGCCCTATCTTTTTTATTTATTTTTATAGATGTAGTTAGTTTAGGATTATAATAGAACTTTCTAACTTGCATAGTGTTGTTATAGAGAGGAAATTTCATAAATGTAAGATGACATATTGCTAGTTGTAGACTAAAAAGTGATTTTAAGTTAATATAGGTTAGGATCAATTTGCTAATACATTGTTAAATCTAAAAATTAATTATTCATGTGCAATTTAAATTTTGTGTGTTGGAAAGTTTGTCTAAATATTGCAAGCCCCTTGATGGAATAGTAAAACAATGAGTTGTTGAAATATCCAACAAGGCCAAGACCTAACTATAGAGGTGTTGGGGTAGTCAATTTCTATTTTGGGATTTGATTCCTTTCAAGAGATGTGTGATTTCATTTTGAATTTTCATCTAAGTTGAGACATGTTGAAACACCCATCAACAACATCAATAGCAAGTTGCATTACCAAGAAAAAACTCGGCAATTCAAATTCAAACTTAGATGATGAATAATTAGAGGCAAAAGTGTTGTTGAGCAATGGGATGCAAATTTATTCTAAATATATAGTTTTTGGTTGTAGCTACACTCATCAATAGTGCACTTATCTTGAAATAGTTCCCATCATCTACAACAATGAGAGGAAGCCATCTAATCTCCAAAAAATATCTTGGGTAATGATGATACACAAATAGCAAGGTCTTATCAATCAATAGAGCAACAATAGACATTGGAAACACAAATAGTTAGGGTCTTACCTTCATAATGGTATCAAGAGTTTGAAAATTATATAATATATGAATATCCTATATATTCCCATTTCAAAAGTATGCATGTATGGAAAAAATTATATAAGCCAAAGAAAAAAAGGAGGAACATCTAAAAAAGTCTAGAAAAAATCATAGAAATCCAAAAAATACTTTTGAATTTATATCCCTTCTTTACCTATGAAATTATGAAATTTGAAAGAAGCTTTATTTGTTTGGGGAAGAGAAATTTTGTATATATTATGGTACATTTGTAACATATTAAACATTGAACTTGTGAATAGATTTTTTTTTTTTTTTTTTTTAACATGCTTAAGAGAAAAATTTACTCAATAAAGTGAAATGTGTTGTTAAAAAAAATGTGGGATCACCCCTATATTAAATAAAGGGGTATGATATATCTAGATTGTAATATTGGATTGAATCTAATTGATCATATATCCTACATATTTTTATAAATATACACCAAAGAAATTAAGAACTATCATTGAAAAAATTATTGATCAATAACTATTTTAAATGTTGACATTACCTAAAACTCTAATTACCATGATATTGTTTAATACTATGATACAATTATATTATATATACATTTTTTACTATATCAATTATAAAAATACAATAATAACAAACAATTGACATCCCCATGAAACCTTTGAATTAGTAAAATATTTTGAGAGAAATAGAATGTGAAACCATTTCTGTTAAGAAGTTTTAGCATAGTTTGAAAAATAAAAGATTAGATTCTCACACGTTTTATTGGCAGCCATTTCTGTCAAGAAGTTTCAGCATGATTAGTTTGAGAAATGGGAGACTAGATTCTCAGTGGTTGAGAACCAATCAATCATTGAAAAAAATACAAAATTAAAAAGAAGACCCAATCCAAGACAGACACAGAAAGCGTGTTAGGTGCATCCATGCAACGAATCTCTTTACTCATTGTCGACTTCCTCTAACGACGAAACGTGGAGAAGACTTCAACAATAGTTTCTGGAAGTTTAATCTTATACGCTACTGCTATTTTTCCACTTGAAAACAATAAAATAATCTCAACGGTAGAAGAAAGTTTCCCTGCATGTTTCTCGTGTTTCCATCTTTATATGCTCTTGCCTAATCTCATCTTTTTCAATCCACTCTGCTGTGTGGTTGTGCAATACCCATTGTTTACCAAGAAGAATAAATCTTCTTCTTTTCTTTCTTAGTTCTACAATTATATCATGTCTTCAGAAATTTCAGGGTGGGAATTGGCATTAGCCATGAAGAGGCCATTGAAGACGGAGCTTTATGAACTTCATACCATTTATGAGGAGGAGGAGGATCAGATTGAAGATACACCATTAGTATCAGCCAGTGACAGAAGGCATAAATCCCAATTTGAGAGCTTTTCAGATATTGCAAGATTTATCGCTGTTTTGGTGTCTTTTCTTTTTCTTCTGGTTCGTCCATTTCTCAAAGCAAGCTCTGTTGTATTGAGTTAGTTGAGAAAACGATCTGTCAAGATTTTGCTTCAATGGGTTTCTCTTACTGGGTGTGGAAAAGTGCTTTCTGTATTCTAGAATTCGTAGAAAAATCGTCTGTATTTGAAGCTCTGAAAGATTATTTCACTCAAGGCATCGAAACCATTTGTAATCCTTTGCCTTAATAGAGAATTGCTGGATTTCAGCCCGGGTAAACTGCCTCAGGCCAGCCGGGAAAATTTGTGATAATTTTGCAGCTTATTAAAGTTATTCAGTTTATTAATATTCTTTTCTATATTGCTTGGAAATTTAGGAATATGAATTGCTACAGTGATGCGATTCCAAGTCAGCACAATTCCATAAAACATAGTAAATGATAGTTAAAATACATTCTGCCTATCATATGCTATTCTATTTGAATATTATATTTTTTAACAGTTAAACAGTCATTAATAATTTTACATCTTATTTTTATTAAAGTAATAAATAATTGCCTTCTGATTATTAGTCAAAAGTCACTTTTGACCTTCTAAGTGAATGATGTTTAAAATAATCATTATTATGCAAGTATTTTTTAAATGTATGGATTGATTATGTTAATAAATAGTTGCAGATTAAAAAATGATCACATCTTTTGATTTTTTTTCTTATAGATAATGTAACATTTCTCTTACAAAATTCTAAGGACAAAAATATTAGTGATTCTCATAAGTAGACTCTCGGTTGCCTCTTTACATATAGATATTTTTATGTTTGCTTGTTCATTGGATCATTGTTCTTAAGTTATTAGAGATGAATTGAGTTGGGCTAGTCATTGTTGGTGAGCAAGCACTCATATTGTCAAATCTTGTTTAATTCTCCCTCCTAGCCCCATATATTATAGACGGTATAGCCAAAGGCCCAACCCCAGAGAAAGCTTGCAGAGGAGGGAGGAACCAAGTTCACCTATAGTTTTTATGGGCTCACCTTTCACCCACCACTAATAAAGAAAGAGCCCGTAGAGGAGAAACTCCTCCAAGAGCAAACCCATCCAACCTTTCTTTCTCTATGGCCCCCACCCTTCCATCAATCACACGCTTTCTCCCCTCTGAAGGTTCATTGTTAATCCATGAAAAAAAATCTCCACTAGCTTTAATTGTTAATAAAGCATTTGTAAGTTGAAAATCTTGTCACAAAAAAGAATCTTAGTTTTTCATTCATCCAATGTATAATTAGAATTGAAGTACATTCTCCATCTAGAATATGACAACATGCTCTTCCTTTCTCAAAGCATAAGCACAACAAAAATTATCAAATTAGAAATAAGAATTATAGATTTCCATTCATCTAAAGCATAATCAAAATAAAATTTCTTAATCTAGATATATGAATAATAAGATTTCACTCTTCCAAAGCACAATGAATTTGGAACTAAGATAGATATAAAATAAATGAGTGAGTCAAATTGAAAGAGGAGAGTAGATCCTTTGAAACAAAGGATATAGAGATAGGTTTTGAAATTAAATTGATGGGATCAATTTGTGTTTCAAAGAATGCCATTGATTTAGGCAACTTAGGAAATATTTGTCCTCACATGTGTCAATAAGAAGTTTCTAAGAAAGCTCTTCATTTTGAACATTGAAATGATGCCTTTATTTCCATTGAACCTCATGTAAAGATAGTAATCTATTTTAGCTTTAATGCCTTGCATTGAGTTATTTTAATGTATCTTGTGAATTTATCCTCCCAAACTCTATTCAAGTCATAGTTGCCCTTATTTTATAGTTATCTAGGCTTTGAAAATGCCTTCCCAAAATTCCATTGCAAACACTTCTCCTCTTGTGGCTATTCTAATACTCTATAATCACTAAACTATCCATTAGGTAATATTCCACAAAACCATGATTCCATTCCTTTATGTAGAAAATTTTCATGATTATGTTTTTGAAAAGGAAAAAACAGGTTTTACAGGGACCTGAAAACATAATTTTCATGATTATGTTAAGGTTTTAAGGTTCTTATGTTTTTTCTATAACAAAATAATTGCATTTTTTCCCACTTGAATAAAATTTGTAAAGTTGTGTTTCGTAACCCCTTGCTAAACTACTCCTTGAAATTAAATCCCCACATCTATTTGGAATTTCAAGTTTTCAAACCCTAATACAATTTTGCATACAACTAAATTTCTTGCACTCAACCTTTGAAAACCTAATTTACACAACCATTTTGGGATTTTGAGCTTCTTGCACACTTTTATAAATCTACATCTTATTTATAACCCTAAAACCCTTCCTAAGAATACTTTGAAAGATGATTACAAATCATGTCACGTTCTCTCTAATTAGAGTAGATAAAGAAAAAAATCAAAGGAGTAGTTCCATATTTAAATATCACATATGGGATTGCTCACATTTTTGATACTAACTCATGGCACATGATTCTTGAAGAGTTTTGTACTTGAGGATGGAATGTGTCAATAAGAGAACTTCTATGATTAACTATATTTTTGTAAGTCTCATTATATAGACTACTACATTCCTTGTTTCTATCAATATTTGGATTTTATCATGGTTTGTGCAAACCATTAGAATCTAGACAATAGACAAACCAAGAAGTCATTGAGTCAATCTATACTTCAAATTATGTCATATTATACATAGGAGATTATTGAAATTCTAACATGAAAAATATGTTAATCTATACTTCAAATTATGTCATATTGTACATAGGAAATTGTTTAAATTCTAACATGAAAAATATGCTAAGTTGATAATTGATTACTCTAAAGAATATTATAAAAAATCCTTACAAGAAATAAGGCCCTAAATAATTCATGGCTTAAGAAGAAGGAAGGTTTTAGAATTTCCAAAACACTTCATAGGAATTACTTTCATGAAGACGTGGATGATATCAAATTGTTAAACATGGTATTGGGAAACCTATTGTCAAATACTTTTTATCATGAATATTTCATTTTATTGCCACTATTTTGGAAGAAAAATAATATATTCATTGGGGAACTCATAACAATAACTTTCACAATCATTTATGCAAGGTACAAAAAACTAAATATTTCTACATGACCTCACTACGCTGAAGGCATGTCCTATATGAGCTTTTGAAGCTCACTTTGCCCATCAATGGTTCACAAACCCTGAGAGACCCAGCAAGGTGCTTAAATTAATCTTAGTCATGCATATTTTTTGTCACTTTTTTACCATTTTCCCCCTGCTATTGGTTTCTAATCCGGTTTTGACAATGAACACCCAACATTGACTTGCGTTATGTCCTTCATTGGCTTGCCGTAGACATGTTTTGCTTTTGTATGAGACTCCTCCTTAGCTCACCATAGACATTTTTTGCTTATGTCCTTCATTTGTACTCTTCTGACCTATTGCAAAGCTAGATATTTTTCTTGCTTCAAGCGTACGGTATGCTTGCTTCAAGCGTACGGTACACTTGCCCTGATTTTGTGAGAAAAATTTTCCAGTTATATTTTGTGGTTTCAATGAGAAAATCTTGTCTGAAACATTTTCTCTTGAAATTTGTTGTGTAAGAGTAATGTTTCTAATTTATAAAGTTTAGAACAGTTGAATTTGTTGGAGAACAACTTTTTTCATTGGTGCTATTGAAATTAAAATGAAAATTACGGCCAAGATCGTAATAATGAATACATTTAGGTTTTAACATTGTGACATCCTTTATTCCAGGTAGTTAAGTATATAATAGCATAATTAATATACAATATATATTTTATATAATAAAAAAAATAGAAATAATATAATTATTAATTATTATATATTACATTTTAAAATAAAACTATTGAATACATATATAAAATGAGTATAATTCATAATTAATAATTATTATAATTTTATATTTTACAAAATTAAAATATAATCAGTAATTAGTAAATGTATGAAAAAAAAATCAAAATTTCTCCTAATTGACCTTCTACACTTCTTCAACATACCTATTGCACACTAAGGTGTGATTGCTAGTTGTATTTTCATTACCAAAATAGAAATTCTCCTTGGACTTGAGAGAGTAGGAAACATGGAGTTAGGACCTAATCATATAATGGTTTATGAGCATTACTCACAATTAGAATAAAAGGAAAGTAAGAAACACTTTGAATAAGGTAAAAAAATAATTATGTTAATAGAGGCAATGACTTGATGATAACCAAATGGGGAAATTCTAGTTTGTTTAGTTCTCAACACTACTTACATTAAAATTAGTGGTTTTTTGGTTGCTCCCTACAAGATTCCTAAAAATGTTAGGAACAAGTTAGTGCTATTGAAATTATGTAAACAATAATTAAATTTGAAAATATTCTTTCAAGGAAACACAAAGTGTTGGAGTTGATTGCAAGCCCCATGGCTCCCAGAAATCATCCACAACCAAAAATCCTATCACATGGAGAGAAAAAACATGATTGTGCTATGCAACTTTGAGAAGATATTTGATTTAGAAAAGAATGATGACTTCACTATTGATTAATATGGACAAATACAATACATAATATATTTTTTTATATAAAATAAAAAACAAACCCTAGATGAAACTCTAGGTAACCTGATTAAGTTAGATCATGACAAGTGTCCTCATTCTATGCTATGAGACAACATGACCTAAATATAGAAAAATAGCTCTTAAGTTTAACTTAAGTGAAATAAAGTAAAAGGGGGCCTAATTAATTAATCATATAGGTGATTATCTTGTTTACTCTAACACAAATTTGGTATTTTTGTTCTACTATCTATTGGTTATTATACATGGAATACTTTTTTCTAGGCCAAAAAGTGCAAAAATAGAGATGTCTTTAGTAACTATAACTATATTAAAAAATTGACTATATCATTCAATCCAAGAGGATTTATTGTGAAAGGAACTATCCTTAATTATAAACATTAGCAAATCCTTAAATACTATAAGGTAGATTGTGATAATGAACTTGAAGTAGGAGGGATTATTGTTAGGTTTATTGTTTTTAAAATCAAATCCTTTTAGAATTAAGAAAATCCTTATAGAAGTATTAGATGGTGGTCATGTTCTTGGTCCTACATATAATGAGCAACTAATATATGATACCCCATGAATGAATTAGTCAATACCAAAGGTCAATAACATTGAAGAAATACTCGAATAAAATGTTGAAAGAAGCATGACTTGGTTGAAATAGAAAAATAGAGAATTCAAAGTAGAGAGAGACAAATCTTCTCACATAGTAAAGTAGGTAAGAGATCCTCTTGAAAAGAAGAAAATTATCTCTTTACCAAAAGTCATGCTACACAAACTTTTGTTGTAAGAAAAATAATGTTGATGAAGAAGAGTATCCCAAAGATATTGATTAATTGCTCAATAAGAAGAATCCTATACTTAAATGTACCTTTTCAAAAAAAATTGATGTATGGAAGAAGCTCTATCTCTTTCTTGTAAGATCAACCTTCAATTAATACTACTTAGAGTGGATACACAAACATAATAAATAACATGACTATAGATTTCATATAAATTACATACAAATTCAACATCTACATCTAAAATAACATTATGTTTGTAGGAATTACCTTGGAATAAATTTCTAGACACAATTAAGAACCACCCTTACTATCTATTACAATCATTGTTATAAAAATATGACTTTGGTCATTTATAAGATCCAAAATTACTTTAAAACGAGATTAAAAACAAAATAAATATCACAGACCATAAAAAGTAAAGAAACTCTATATGGTCATACACTATAAATGCATCTTCATTCCACATATTAAAAACTTACCTATGTGAAATGCAATTTCAATATATCTTTAAAAACGTTCAAATTCTTATTGTTCTAGATAATCTTAATGGATTGACTTGGTCATTTTGGCTTGACACAGAAGAAGGGGTATTCAAAATCAGACGAGTACCAGGAAGGCGACAGCAACTACTACTGTATCCAATTAAAACAAGCCAAACATGCATGAATACAGGTTGTAGTCCAGTTGGGTTGATCTCCCTGTCCGGACTGACGAGATCGATCTTATCCCTTGTCCCCCATTTATAATTTTTCTTTTAACTATTTATTCATTTTCTTTGTTCACATAATATTGATTCTGGAATCTTCCAGACAAAATACAGTTTTGAAGGAGGATTGAATCTGTTCACCAGCTGCTTTACAGCTCAGACGACTCATTTTTCTACAAAAGACAAATAGCTTCTAGAATTTTAGATATGTTGAAACTTTCACCAGGTTTGTCCACTAACGTGTGTATAAATACTTTTTGGTGTATTCTCTCTTTAATCAATCTGCTCTGCTCAAGAGGCGTCTGATTGGAGATTCTACCAACAGAAATCCACAGCCTTTCTTTTGCTATTTCTACAACTATACCATGGCAATTGATATCGCAGCGTGGGATTTGGCTTTGGCGACGAAGAGACCGTTGAAGACGGAGTTTTATGAGCTCCATACCATTTATGAGGAGGAGGAGGAGATGAGTGATGAAAGGCCATTGTTTTCATCCAGTGATAGGAGGCATAAATCCCAATTCCAAAGGTTTCAACAAACGACAATACTCATGGGTGTCATATTGTCGTTGCTTTTTATTCTCGTTCGCCCTCTTCTGAGAGCAAGCTCTGTTGTATTGAGTTAGAAAAGGATCTGTGGGTTAGTGTATAGAAAAGAATTTGCACATGATTTCGCTCCAATGGGGGTTTTATTAAATGCGGGAAACTAGTTTTTATCTCCCATCGGTTTCAGGCATTCCATCTCTATCAAACATTTTTTCTCTCTAGTAGTAGGAAACTATTCGCAAACGGAGAGAAAGAAAGGACGCCCATGCTGAGTATAACGTTACGTGGCTGTGTTTTGTCTTTGCTTTTCCATATATTTGGAAGAAACCCACTCAAAGAAAATTTCCGGAAAATTCATTAGACAATTTTTTATTTTTCATTTTTGACTTAAATTTAAATATTATCTTAATTTTCTCAAATATATCTGTCATATTAAGATTTATGTTAGTATTTATTTTGAACTATAAATTATCATATTTTAAAATCTAAGTTTTTAGATATACTTTTAAATTTTGTTTTTATTTCTTTTAATTTTAATTAAAAATCATTTTATTTATTAATAATAGATTGATTACAATTTAATTGGTTTGATGTAAATTTTATTAATACCTTCAACTATTGTAAATGACAAAAAATTAAAATTAACATGTTGTGGTTATTGTGTTGACATTTTATATTAGAGAGGACCTCTATCATAAATAATAAACTTAATTATTTATTATTTTAAAAAATCAATAAGTTGTGAGTGATGTGTAGACATTTTATATTAAAAATGACTTTGATCATAAACAACATTCATATTAACCACAACATATTTAACTCTTAATACTTAAAAAATATTATATAAATGATGTAGAGGGTACTCCCCTCTCTCAATCAACCATTCGTAAAACCAAACTCACACGCAAGGCTTTGCCTTAATTCAACATTCAATGAAGTACAGATTGCAAGCAAGCTTTGATTTTATTGATTCAATTACAAACTGTACAATCAGATGGCCTTCCATGGCCTCATCCTACCTCAATTGATGTACACAGTTCTTACTTACATGTGTACAGGTATGCAATATAGCATTCTGTCAACACTTTGGCAGCTACTATCATCAATCTAACAATGAGTTTTTAAACCAAAAGTCGATTTCCCATGCTACTGTCATCATGCTTGCTTACATTTTTCTCCTGTGGGTGTGAACCACCTTTTACTCTGGCAGCCAACCGACTCCTCTATATTCTCCTTCTATATGGACCAAGCCTCCAATTCATCTTCCAAATGGCCGTGTGTGTTTTTTTTCATGTAGTGCTCACACCATCCCTTTCCTCTTGCTCTCTGATCGCATGCCCCTCCAACTTTACTCCATCGTTCTTTTTATATAAGATGTATTTTTGATATATGTCCTCCCTATCAATGAGGAATCAACAACAATGAAATTACCCTATTCTTCCTCATAGATCGACCCCCAACCTTCTCCTACGACGTGGCTTTTTTGTATGGCAATTGTTTTTTTTCTCTTTTTGGTTGAATGAAAGGTGCCCAGGAATGTGCGGCATGGCCTCAACCAAACCACAAACTACTAAAATCCAAACGTAACTACGGCTTGAAAGATATCGCACTCAGCCAAGTTAAATTTTATAAATAAAATATGAAGTCTATGACCATATGCAATGATGCCTTGATATTACACTCATGACCCTTAATTAAAGGTTGAATCTTGTCTTCAAATATTTAAAACTTAGTGCTCTGCATACCACAAAGGCTGCATCCTCTCAAGACATCAAAAATTTAATTAAGTCTACCTACCCATGTATGGGAAAATTAAAACTTTTCAAGGTTTTCAATTTCTTTATGTTGCCTACCACATCTTGTATCTAATAAGGATGTATATCAGGGAGAGCTTTCCATATGGCTGCATATTGTTTGAATATAAGTAATGAGTACGATCTCATCAACATTTTGTCAAAATACTAACAAGAGCATGTTTCTATCACCTTCAAGATGACCACAACAAACTATGCGGAATGAGTGTTCGAGCTGAAATCCAACTTTCACTATAACTCTGTACCATGGACTCGGAATCCCATGAAAATTGGTAGACATGTAATTCAACATCCCTAAGACCTCCACCAAACCGTTTGTTCTCAAACTTTATGGAATGCAAAATTTTAAAGTTTCACCAATTTGCTAGCACAAGTCGCAAAACAATTACATATCCAAAACCGTAAGGCATGTGATGATGAAATCTTCAGAATCAAATCTAGGATAGAGTCAAAAATCTTCTCACAAGAGGGTTTGTCCCAAAACTTCACCGATCCATCTGAACAATTATTTTTGTGAAGGCTGCCTATTATGAGACGAAACCAACAATTGACAAAAAACTAGTTTCCTGCCAATCTGACCACACCATGTGTCGCCAACATTGTGAGATGCCAAAAAAACAAAAGCCAAAGAAAACCAAAACTGGAACAAATAGCTGAAAATCTTTTTGGGTGATGTCGATTGCACATGCGCCCAGGTGCTCTTGCAGACACGCCGAGTAGAAAGTATGTGTGCATAGGTTGACAAAAGTGGAGTTTAGTGATAGAATCACCCTTTAAGATTGCAAGCAATGTGTAGTGAACTTTATTGCTATGAAATGTGTATAGGGTTATTTCTTTTTTCTCTTTTCCAATACTTCATCAACAAAAGCACCATACTTCTTCCACAACTCTATTCACCACTCTTCTCTCCTCTCATAGATTCACATCCACCATGTACCGTCCTCGTCTAAATAAATCAAATGATTATTGAAAAAAATTATTTATCATTAACTATTTTAAATGTTCACATTACCTAAAACTATTGACATGCCCATAAACCTTTGAGTTGAATTAGTAAAATATTTTGAAACAAATAAAATGTGAAACCATTTTGTTAAGAAGTTTTTATAATAGTTAGTTTGAAAAATGGAAGAATAGATTCTCACTCGTTTTTTTTGCAACCATTTTAGCATGATTAGTTTGAGAAGTGGGAGACTAGATTCTCACTGGTTGAGAACCAACCAATCATTGAAAATATTAAAAAAATAAAAAAGAATACGCAATCCAAGACAAACACACGAAGCCTGTTAGGTGTAGGCATGCACCGAATCTCTTTACTCATTGTCGACTTCCTCTAACGACAAAACGTGGAGAAGACTTGAACAATAGTTTCTAGAAGTTTACATCTTATACGCTACTGCTATTTTTCCACTTTAAAACAATAAAATAATTTCAACGGTAGAAAAAAGTTTCCCTGCAAGTTTCTCGTGTTTCCATCTATATATGCTCTTGCCTAATCTCATCTTTTTCAATCCACTCTGCTGTGTGGTTGTGCAATACCCATTGTTTACCAAGAAGAATAAATCATCTTCTTTTCTTTCTTAGTTCTGCAATTATATCATGTCTTCAGAAATTTCAGGGTGGGAATTGGCATTAGCCATGAAGAGGCCATTGAAGACGGAGCTTTATGAGCTTCATACCATTTATGAGGAGGAGGAGGAGGAGAATCAGATTGAAGATAGAGCATTATTATCATCCAGTGACAGCAGGCATAAATCCCAATTTGAGAGCTTTTTAGATATTACAAGATTGATCGCTGTTTTGGTGTCATTTCTTTTTCTTCTGGTTCGTCCGTTTCTGAAAGCAAACTCTATTGTATTGAGTTAGGAGGGGGATTCTGTGTATTGGTTAACAGAAAATAATCTGTCAAGATTTTGCTTCAATGGGTTTCTCTTACTGGTTGTGGAAAGTGCTCTCTGTTTTCCAGAATTCGTAGAAAAATCATCTGTATTTGAAGCTCTGAAAGATTATTTCACTCAAGGCATCGAAACCATTTGTAATCCTTTGCCTTTTGAGAGAAATATGAGATATGTAAGAAAGGATTGCTGGATTTCACTCAAGGCATCGAAACGATTCGTAACCGTTTGTAATCCTTTGCCTTAATAGGGAGAAATATGAGATATGTAAGAAATTGTTGCTGGATTTCAGCTGGGTAAACTGCCTCAGGCCAGCCGGGAAAATTTGTAATCAAGTTTGTAGCTTATTAAAGTTATTCAGTTTATTAATATTCTTTTTCATATTGCTTAGAAATTTAGGAATATGAATTGCTATAGTGATGCGATTCCAAGTCAGCAAGATTCCACAAAACATAGTAAATGATAGCTAATTACATTGCCTATCATATGATAATCTATTTGAATATTATATTTTTTTTAACAGTTAAAACAGTCATTCATAATTTTACATCTTATTTTTATTAAAAAATAATAAATAATTTTCCTCTTATTATTGGTTAAAAGTTACTTTGATCTGTTTTAAATGTATGGATTGATTATGTTAATAAATAGTTGCAGATTTTTTTCTTATAGATAATGTAATATTTCTCTTACAAATTTTTGAAGATTAGAATATTGGTGATTTTCATTGGTAGGTTTTGGGTTGCCTCTTTATATATGTGTCTTTATGTTTGCTTTATTCATTGGATGATTGTTTGTAGTTTATTAGAGATGGATTGAGTTGGACCCACTCTAATTACATACTATATTATTTATGATATTCATACATTTGTATCAATTTAGTATGAATATTATTTGGTTGATTTTGTAGTAAATTTTACTTGTAATAAATCATTATTTGCAGTCAATAAAAGTGCAATGGTCAAATCACAAAATTGTTGTTGTCACTAAGGTTCAAATTTTCACTAGATCATTGTGTTCATAGGTCACTTATCTTTGTTGGACCACTAAGCTCATATGATGTGTAGTTATTTTGGGTCATTGAATTCATGGGTTTGAACAATGTGATAATGCCTTAGGAGTTAAGGCCCTCTAGTAGTGGTCTTAGCGATAAATCCATTGGGAAGAAATCCCCTTGTTAGTGGTCTCTCTAGGCTTAGGCTAGGCTAAACACTCAAGTTTACCAAAATAAAAAAATCATTTGTATATTGTTAATATATCGAATATATTTAATGAGACCATTGACCTACCATAAATTACATGTCACATTCTCTAGGACCCTATTTGACTACAATCTAATCCCACATCCTCTAGCACTATATAGTTGTAAAATTGTTGCAAATCTAGTGGGGCTACTACTCAACATGCCTTATGACACTAACATATCGTTTGAAGAGTTGAATCTTGACCTCTAGAATAATAACTAATAGATCCAACTACTTGACTGCACCCTCCTTGATAGTTTTTTGTATCATTGTTTTATGGCTACTCATTTTGATATAAAATTTCAATATAAATGATGTTTTATGCCTCATCCAAAGTTAAAAAGCTAACAATAATTACATCTCTGAACTAGAAATTACTAATATGCTTAGGATTCAAATATCACTCATCATTTGTATAAATAAATCTTATCATAATAGTTTTAGTTGCTAATAAAGCACTTGTAAGTTGAAAACCTTGTTGCAAAAAAATCGTAGTTTTTCACAAGTATCCAATGCATAATTAGAATTGAAGTAGATTCTCCATCTAGAATATGACAACATGCTCTTCCTATCCCAAAGCATAAGTGCAACTAAAATGATCAAAATAGAAATAAGAATTATAGATTTTCATTCATCTAAAGCATAATTAAAATTAAAATTCTCAATCTAGAAATATGAATAATAAGATTTCAATCTTCCAAAGCATAATAAATTTGGAACTAAGATAGAGATAAAATAATTGACATAAATGATTGAATCAAATTCAAAGGAGACTAGATTGTTTGAAACAAAAAATATAGATCTAGATTTTGAGATTGAATTGATAGGATGAATGAGTTATGACATGAATGCACTCTATAAAATTAGAAACTTTATAAAATTGTGAGTTGAGGTTTTGAGGGTAACTTAGAACCTCCTAAGTGTGAAATTGAATTTGTGATGCTTAACACTAAACTCTCAAGAATTTAGATTATATCAATATCAATTGGAGGTGTTCCCCTATATCTATACTTGTAAATCAAATATTCAATGTTGTTGACAAGCATCATTGGAACTAAATATGAAAATAAGGAATCCTTGAAACTTTTTTGATTGTAGTCAAGCCATATTAATTATCTTGAGCAACAATTTTGTGATAATTTGGAAGAAACACTAAGTAGTTTATACAATAGATGCATAAATAGTTGATTTAGTGTGATACAATTATGTCATGAATTCTTGAGTGTATGAATCTAGTGCTTTGATATTGTTGACTTAAGAAACATAATTATTATGACTAATAAAAAAAATGGTGATGAAATAAAGGCTTTTCATGATTCTATGCATTTTGGTGCATGGAAAATGACAATTTTAGATGATTGTGATTTCTATGGTTGATTTAAATGACCTAAAAGGGATATATTTTTACACAAGACCTAGGTGCATAATTTGAAATGTTTGGCACAAATGTCAATGGATAACAATAATGTTAAGGTAAGTTGATTTGGGGTCATAATACATATAAATTTACAAATGAGAGGAATAAAAAATGACACTTTTGAGTGATAAAAAAAGTATAGAGTTAGTGACTATCAAATTAGATAAAACCACATGCAAAAACTATATAGTAAAACATTCATATGAGAAAAAATAGAGTAAGAAGAAAAAGTATAAGAGTACACTTTTCACCTTACAAATATTCATTTTATAACTAATAAAAAGTTGTTTTTTTTTTAGATAATGACTTATTTTCATGATGCTTGTTGACAAACTATCATTTTTTTTAAAAACTACTTTTTTAGATACTTTTAAATTTTATTTTTTATGTTATTATCTTGAGAAAATCTCTAAGCATTCTTTTTGCTAAGTAATATTTAATTTAAAATTTACTTTGAATTATTTTCATGAAGCTTGTTGGCCAATATTGTTTTTTTGAAAACTAAGTATTAGATATACTTTCAATTTTTATTTTATTTTTTTCTTGAGCAAATTTTTAATATTCTTTTTGCTAAGTAATATTTACTTTCTATTATTTTCATGATGCTCGTTGACATTTTTTTAACTAAATTTTTAGATATACTTTTAAATTTTACTTTTAATTTTTTAATTTTTTTTAAATATATTTATTTTAAGATTTATTTTGAATTATTTTCATGATACTTGTTGACAAATTATCATTTCTTAAAATTTAAAGTTTTTAGCTATACTTTCAATTTTTTTTCTTTTTTATTATTGTCTTTAGCAAATTTTTAATATTTTGTCTTGCAACTTTATATTGAGTCATTCTACCTATTAATTATAGATTGATAATTATTTAAGTGATTTGGTGTAATTTTTAGTAATACCTTTAATTATTGTAAAGTTGAAGTTATTAAAAAAAGTTTAAAGAATTAACATGTGATTAATGTGTTGGTATTTTATATTAAGAATAATCTAACTATAAATAGACATAACTATTAAAAATAAAATAAAAAATGAAATATTATGATTAATGTATCAATATTTTATATCAAAAACAATTTCCATCATAAACAAAATACTTTTTATACTTAATAAATATATTATATAAATTACATAAAAAACAAATAAAATATTTACTCTCTTAAAAAATAAATAGACTTTAATTGCTAATCCACACAATATAATTTTAATTTTAAGAAAACAAGACAATTATCACAAGAAATTTGGTGGCCAAATTAAATGTATTTACACATAAATGAGGTCAACTACAAAAATAAAATAAAATATGAACATTAGTTGTGCGCACACAAGTCAATTCACAATGAGAAGCACAACTCATATTATAGTCAAATAAGTAAAGGTGGAGCAATTTCTTTAGAAAAAAATTAATTGCTTGTAAAGCAACTCCTACAGATTAATTTAATCTTTGAGTATGAGGCATCACCAAACCAAGCTTCGCAAAGACTTCCGCCTTCATCTTCTAGAACATTAAATAACTAGCTATTGCACTTTTTGTGTGCAATTGGGTATGCCGAATTTTTGGTTGGAATAGTTATATTGTTTGAAATGGATCAATCTTAGTAAATTTGAAAAATATAATTTGATAATTAATTGCTATATGCGATAATTAAATACCTTCAAAAAATGTCTTGGAATTATTTCTATGACTAAAAAAATGTCATATTTATATTCGAAAATTAATTCAATATTGAATATAAATCTTAATCAGTAACAATATATACCATAATCCTTATGCCAGTAAAGATAAGGACACACTAGAACTTGTTATGCCAATAAGTTATGATTCAAACTAGTGACCAATAAAGATAAGGACACTATAAAACTTGCTATGCCAATAAGTTATGATTCAAACTTGTGATCTACATTTTATTAATGAATGTATCAACCGACTTTGCTGCATGAACAATTCTCACATTTATTTTTAAAAATGATATTTTAACATTTGTTTTGACACTCAATATATGAAAAAATATATACATAATAAACATACATATATATTTGATGACCATAAATACTTTCGATATAAAAATAAATTATACTGTAGAAATGACCTCTATTAAAATAATACTTAAATAATTATATTCTCATACAAATATTCCTTTCACATATACATTTGAAAATTACTTGTACAAGTATTATATAAAATATAATAATTATTAAATTAAAGAATATAATATGTAAAATAAGTAGTATAATTATATTATATAAAACATACATTATATATTATACGTAGGGTAAAGGATGCCATAATATTAACACCTAAATGTGCTAATTATTAGGATCTTGGCCGTAATTTTCATTTTAATAAACATACTCTAAAACCCTCATCGAAACCTAGCTCGCCAAATTGGAGAACTGAGAAGAGTTTGGAGGGGCAGAAATCAATGCCAAAAAATTGGCAAAAAATGATGAACAACTGAGATAGCAGCGAGGAAAGCTAAAAAATACAACGAAAAATGATGAAAGGCTGAGATAGCGACGGGAACAAAAAAAAAAATGATGAACAGCTGAGATTCATTTGATGGTCATCTAAGGGAGACTGCACCGTTAGATTGCATATTTTAGCTTTGTCTCTCTAAGATTGGATATGCTTGCTATTACTAAGTATTATTCTCTATTATGAATCCTTGTTTAATTTTGTTGAAGTGTCGCTTAAAATCCATCGTGGATTATTTAATGGTTAACCACTCAACATGAATGAGGCCACATTTTTTACTATATACGACTCCTTCCAGTGCATTCGCTTTCCATTTATTGTACGCCAATATAAGTAAATTTTGACAGCAATGAAAACAAATGACCCAGATTAATTTGATCGTCTCCCATCTCTTTTTGACGTAATTGAGCCATCGATTTGATAATTAAGCAGGGAAACATAGGCTTCCAGTCTTTTCAGCTATGGCAGCGTACACTTTACCTAGCGTGACCCCTGCTTCTACCCAAGCTGTAGATGCCCTCGTAGCTGTGTCCTCCGTTGCGCACCCGAATCTCCCACCTGTATTGAATGGAGCACCCCACCGCCTTTTGCACTTGAATTCTGCTTTGCGAAATTCTTACCAAATGCGGCCTGCGAACAGAAGGCTCTGTGAATCGAAGGTTCTGGAGTGAATATCGGAAAAGAGAATCACATTGTAGAGCATTGGATTGAGTGGCGATGTTCATTGCTCCACCCGATCTTAGACATGATAACAAATAGTTCCTCGAAGCGTAAACGATTGCTGAGGACTTCAACAGCAACAAAACAATGCAGATTAAGCGTTGCATGATGGGAAATTGTGTTTCACCCCCTTTTTCTGTTGCTTGTATTTATAATTTTTTCTGCCATTTATGATAAGCTTAAACCATGTTATGCAGATTTATCTTATTGACTTGCGAATCAACAAACGAGTCTAATACGTATCATGTTACAGGAGGCGCTAGCCGTATCTATGATTACCTCGCAACCTGGAAGTTAGGTCACCGATCATGAGCAGGCGGCAGCGGAAAGGTGCCGCTTCTCGAAAGAAATCCACAGAGAAACCATGACGCCCAATTCGCTCGAAGTATTCAACACATGCCGAAGAAGTGTGGAAGGTCAATTAGGATAAATTTTGGTCTATTTTTTGACATAATTGTAATTATATATAATAATAATAATTTATTTATTTATATATATATTTAATAATTTTGTTAAAAATATAATATATATTTAGTAAATGAAATCAATTCTTAGGTCATTTAAAAATGATTTTAGTATCATTATTAATTTTTTTAATTTTTTAATTATAGAATAATATTATTATATTTATTTTTTAAATTTTATGTATTAACTATTATATTATTATATAAATATGTATTATTTATGTCATTATTATATTAATCTATTATATTTTTTTATAATATAGCATTATGAACTATATTTATTATTATAGATTATGTTATATATAATAAATATTATTAGATCTAAATGTAATTTGAGATATACTAATTATTTATTATATTTTATAAGGGAAAGGATGTCGTAATGTTAAAATCTAAATTTGCTCGTTATTAGGGCATAATTTTCATTTTAATAAACATACTATATTAATTATACTAATTTATATCTAATCATGTAAGATAAAGGATGTCAAAATTTTAAAACCTAAAATATACATTATATATCTAGAATATTGAAAAATAAAGACTTAAATTAAAAAACTGCTATACATAGACTCTTACATATAAATATATAATTTAATAATAATACAACTAAATTTGAAAAAAATCATATTAAAACATACCCTATAAAGAAGATATCATAAACTATACATAAGTATAATTAATAATTTTAAACATTCGGCCAGAAATCTTCTCCTTTCATGTATTACCGTCTTCCTATATATTTAATTATATTTTACAGAAAAATGCATAAATACGGTCACGCAGCAAATTTAGGCTTTGTTCGCAGCCACTCATCATTATTAAATTTCATTTGATTAAGTGAAATGGAAGCTTGTGGCACAGAGAATTCCCATCCTCACAAATTATATCCATTGTCGGGAGAAGCAACAAATATAAATAAGTCATATTAAGTGTGACGTTCATGTTGAAGGAGTGAACTGTTAGCGGCGGGGAAAGCAGAAAGGCACGTTGACTGAAAAGCACGGCGGGAAAAAAACACGGCGGCGAAAAATAGTCGGGAAACGGTGAAAAACAGCCGAGAAGTGGTGAAAAATGATGGACGGCTGTGAATCGTTTCCTACTCTAAAACCCTCGTCGAAACTTTATTTTCCCCGTGCAAGGAGCGGACCGTTAGCGGCGGGGAAAGCAGAAAGGCACAGCGACTGAAAAGCACGGCGGGAAAACAAAAAACACGGCGGCGAAAAACAGTCAGGAAACGGTGAAAAATAGCCGAGAAGTGGCGGACTGGCTCAACGGCTGTGATCATTACAATAGTCTCCAGGATGATCTCAACCGTAGGGCGTAAAAAACAGTTTCGCTCACTTCATAGTAGGATACACCTTCGGCGTAAAATATTATACATGTTGCGATGATTAAGGTTTAAGAATTTGAAGGTTCAAGACAAGATTTAGTTTACGATTTAGTTGAGTTGTGGTTTTTTTTAATGGTGTGACTTCATTCATTATATAAAATTAGATCTTTGATTATTGTAGAAAACACTTGCTTAGATTATATAAGTGTGAAGAAAACAACATGGCGTTAAAGAGTGTTTGTTGTGAGCTTGCTATGCTAGTGTTCAAGTGTGAAACTTCATTAGTCCTTAGTCAAGCCCCTAGATTGAATTAATAATAGTAAAGAGAGATAAGGTGGCAATGAATGCCAATGTATATGAGTTCTCTCATTCTCAACAACCCATTTTGAAACTAGGTCCCTCATAAGTTTGCCAAATAGTCTTGCTTATTTCTTGACTCCCAACTTAGTCATGTTCAATTTGATAAATTTGTGTGTCAAAGAGTGTCATTGATTTAGGTTACTTAGGAAATATTGGTCCTCACATGTGTCAATAAGAAGTTTCCAAGGGAAATATGCAACTAGTTATTATTTTTGGATTTTTTGGGGTTCCTTAGCAAAGTTTTCATGGGACATGTATTTGTGTTTCGAAATCTTGGAAGTATAGCATAAACAAATTATTTGGGTTTCTAGAGTTCCAAAACATTTATATACCTCAATTTTTGTAAAGTTGCCCTTAAAACCCAAAATCTTGGTGTCCCTCAAAGGAGTAGGTTTTGGAGATTGAAAACACTTTTGCATAACACATGAGAACATGAGTTCAAAATCTAAAACCCTAGTCACAAGTCATAGAAAAGTGCTTTAATGTCACATATCATAGAAAAAGTAACCCATCTTAGCTTTTGTGCATTGCATTGAATTGTTGTATTGTATCTTGTGAATTTATCCTCCCAAAATCCATTCAAGTCATAGGTACCCCTATTTTATAATCATCTAGGCTTTGAAAATTCCTTCCCAAAATTCTACTACAAATACTTCTCCTCTTGTGGACATTCCATTACTCTATAATCACTAAACCATTTATTAGGTACTATTCAGCAAAACCCTAATTCCATTCCTTTATGTAGAATGAATTTTCATGATTATTTTAGAGTTTTAAGGTTCTATTTTTTGCATATTCTTTTCTTCATGTTTTCCTTAATAAAAGAACTGTATTTTTTTCCCACTTGAATAAAATTTGTAAAGTTGTGTTTTGTATTTTGTAACCCCTTGCTAAACTACTCCTCGATATTGAATCCCCACATCCATTTGACATTTCAAGCTTTCAATTCATAATACATTTTTACATACAATTAGGTTTCTTGCACTTAACCTTTGGAATCCTAATTTATACAACCATTTTGAGATTTTGAGCTTCTTGCATACTTTTATAAAATCTACATAATTATTTATAAACCCTAAAACCCTTCCTAAGAATATTTTGAAAGATTATTACAAATCGTGCCATGTCCTCTCCCTAATTAGAGTGATAAAGAAAAAAATCAATTGAGTAGTTCCATCTTTAAATATCACATATGAGCTTGCTCACATTTTTACACTAACTTGTGACACACAATTCTTGAAGAGTTTTGTACTTGAGGATGGAATGTGTTAGTAAGAGAACTTCTATGATTAGCTATATTGTTCTAAGTCTCATTATATAGGCTATTATATTCCCTATTTCCATCAATCTTTGAATTTTATCATGCTTATAATGACAATAGAAAAACCAAGAAGTCATTGAGTCAATCTATACTTTAAATTATGATATATTGTACACAAGAGATTATTGGAATTCTAACTTAAATGAAAAATATGCTAAGTTGATAAATGGTTACTCTAAAGAATATTATGAAAAAAATTCAAAAAAAAAACAATAAGGTCCTAAATTATTGATGGCTTAAGAAGAAGAAAGGTTCTAGAATGCCCAAAACACTTCATAGGAATTACTTTCATGAGGAAGTGGATGATCTAAAATCATCAAATAGGATCTTGAGAAACCCCATTTCCAAATATAAATGTGTTCATGGATATTTCATTTTATTACCATTGTTTTGGAAAAAAAAACTAACATATTTATTGGGGAACTCATAACAATAACTTTCACAATTTTTCATGCAAGGTAAAAAAAAAAATTCTACATGACCTCATTGTATTTTCATTATCAAAAGGGAAATCCTCCTTGGACTTGAGAGAGTAGGAAACATGGAGTTATGACCTAATCATAAAATGGATTATGAGCATTACTCACAATTAGAATAGAAGGAAAGTAAGGAACACTTCGATAGGGTGAAAACTAATATGTTGATAGAGGCAATAACAATGATATCCAAATGAGAAAAATCTAGTTCAATTAGTTCTCAAAATTACATGCATTAGAATTAGTGGTTTATGGTTGCTCCCCACAAGATTCCTAAATATGTTAGTAACAAATTAGCACGCTATAGAAATTATGTACATAATAATTAAATTTGAAAATATTTTTTCAAAGAAACAAAGTGTTGGAGTTGATGGTGAGCCCCACATCTCCCAAAAATCACTTGCAACTAAAAATCCTATCACATGGAGAGAAAAATCATGATTGTACTATGCAACTTGGAGAAGAGATTTGATCTAGAGAAACATGATGGCTTCTATATTGATTAATCTAAATGAATAAAATTTATGATAAATAATGTTTTTAAAAGAAAAGAAAAGAAAACTAAATGAAACATTGTGTGAGGATTAAGTTATATCATGACAAGTGTCATCATCCTATACTATGAGTTCCAACATTTCCTAAATATAGAAATAGAACTCTTAATTTTGGCTTAAGTGAAATAAAGTAAAAGGGGGTGTAGTTAATTAACTAATTATGTGATTATCCTATTTACCCTAACACAAAGTAGGTATTCGCCTTCCACTATCTATTGATTATTACACATGGAATACTTTTTTCTAGGCCAAAAAGTGTGTAAAAGTAGAGATGTCTTTAGTAACTATAAATTTATTAAAAAATAGACTATCATGGATTATTGTATGTTTATTTTTTTCTAAATAAAATCCTTTAAAATTAAGAAAACCCTTATAGAAGTATTAGATGATGGTTATGCTCTTGGTCCTACATAATGAGCAACTCATTTATGATAAACCAACTGCATGAATGAATTAGTCAATACCAAAGGTCAAGAACATTGAAAAAATGATTCAATAAAATGTTGAAAGAAGCGTGGCTTGGTTGAAATGAAAAATCAGAGAATCCAAATTAGAGAGAGACGAATCTTCTGACAAAGTAGAGTAGGTAAGAGATCCTATCGAAAAGAAGAAAATTGTCTCTTCACCAAAGGTAATGCTACACAAAATTTTGTTGTCAAAACAATTAATGTTGATGAAGAAGAGTATCCTAAAGATATTGATAAATTTCTCAATAAGAATAATCCTATACTCAAATTCACTTTTTCAAGAAAAACTCAATGTATGGAAGAAGCTCAATTTCTTTTTTGTAAGATCAATGTTCAATTAATACTACTTAGAGGGGATACATAGACATAATAATCAATGTGGCTATAGATTTCATGCAAATTATATACATAGACATAATAATCAATGTGGTTATTTCTTTTTTGCTATATAGATTTGAAATAACATTGTGTTTGTAAGAATTACCTTGGAATTGTCAATAGCAGCATGGTGTGATGGTTAAGTTGTTGTGTTGTTGTTCTTGCCATCAAGGTTCAAACCCCATTGAGGTGTAGTTGTTGAGTGTTTACTTTGGGGATGAGGTCCCCCATTTGTGACCTCACTGGTTCATAGCTCTGAGTCAAAAGCATTTACCCCTCTCAAGAAAAAAAGAATTGCCTTGGAATAAATTTCTAGACACAATTAAAAACCACCCTTACTATCTATTACAACTTTTGTTATAAAAGATGACTTTGATCATTTATAAGATCCAAAACTACCTTAGAACTAAATTAAGACAAAATAAATATATAAGAGAGGACCCAATAGTTGTGCATGTTTCAAAAGTTGTGATAGTAGTTGTTTATATAATGTTCAATAGTTGTGACTTGACTACCCATAAGTAAACAAAATCTATTCCTTTCATCTAAAAAGCAACCAATCATGTGATGCCATATCAGCTCCCAATTACCCATGATGTGAATACACAAGTATTGGTCTCACTTATTTTTTGGCTTTTTTGGACACCTTGACAAAAAGCATGTTGATGTGGCATCATATTTGATGATGTGGCCCTGAAACGAAAGTTATAAGCAGGGGACTTACCAAGTAAGCTGCTGTAAAAAAATGGGAGTGATTTGAAATTTTCACATATGATAATTAGAAATGCGAAGTTAGGTTGCACAACTACTGGGTCCTCTCCCCTATTAGACCAAGTAAAAAATAATATGAAAAATAAAAGAAACTCTATATAGCCATACACTATAATTAACCATTCTTAAATGAACCATGCACCTTCATTCCACATATTGAAACCTTACCTATGTGAAATACAATTTCAATATATCTTTAAAAATATTAAAATTCTTATTGTTCTAGATAATCTTAATGGATTGACTTGGTCATTTTGGTTTGGTTTCTTTTTTAAATAAATTGAACCACTTACACGGAAGAAGGGGTATTCAAAATCAGACGACTACCAGGAAGGCGACATCATCTACTACTCTATCCAATAAATACAAGCCAACACAGGCACGAAACAGGTTGTACTCCACTTGGGTTTTTCTCCCTGTCCGGACTCACGAGATCGATCATATCCCTTGCCCCCCATTTATATATAGCCTATATATTTTTAACTATTCAGTCATTTTGTTTGTTCACATGATATGATTCTGGAATCTTCCAGACAAAATACAGTTTTGAAGGAGCATTGGATCTGTTCAACAGCTGCTTTACAGCTAAGTGGTAACGACAGATGACTCACTTTCCTACAAAAGACAAATAGCTTCTAGAATTTTAGATACGCTGAAACTTTCACCAGGTTTGTCCACAAACGTTTGTATAAATAGTTTTCGCGTATTCTCTCTTTAATCAATCTGCTCTGCTCAAGAGGCGTCTAATTGGAGATTCTACCAACACTAATCCGGAGCCTTTCTTTTGCTAATTCTACAATTATAGCATGGCAGTTGATAATATCGCAGCGTGGGATTTGGCTTTGGCGACGAAGAGACCGCTGAAGACGGAGTTTTATGAGATCCATACCATTTATGAGGAGGAGGAGGAGATGAGTGACGATAGGCCATTGTTTTCATCCAGTGATAGGAGGCATAAATCCCAATTCCAAAGGTTTCAGCAAATGACAATACTCATGGGTTTCATATTGTCATTGCTTTTTCTTCTGCTTCGTCCTCTTCTCAAAGCAAGTTCTGTTCTATTGATTTAGAAAAGGATGCGTGGGTTAGTGTACAGAAAAGAATTTGCATACGATTTCGCTTCTATGGGGTTAATATTGAATGTGAGAAACTAGTTTTTATATTCCATTGGTTTCAGGCATTCCATCTCTATCAAACATTTTTTTCTTTCCAGTAGTAGGCAACTATTCATAAACGGAGAGAAAGAAGGGAAACCCATGCTGAGTATAGCATTACATGGCTGGGTTTTGACTTTGCTTATTTCCTGAAAATTCGTTTAACAATTTTTTATTTTTCATTTTTGATTAAAATTTAGCTATTATCTTAATTTCCTCAAACAAAATTGCCATATTAAGTTTGCAATTGGAATTGAATCTGATTAGAGTTAAAAATAGTTTTGATAATCTTGGAATGTTAAGTTATTAGTTTTATGCAACATCTAATAACATACACTTGAACATGTCATGAGTAAATTATAATAATATATAACATGTTCTCTAAGAAGCATATGACTTGTAACACATACACAATATCTTGTAGCAATTAGATATAAAAAATGCACCATATATACTTGTTGGTGTAAATAAAGTCTTGTACCTAGTCAGTTCATTATTAGGGGACTTATTTACATCTTAGTTAAGTTTACTTAGGGACCACATAGGAGGTTGTTGGAGAATTTCCACTTTTGGTGGACTTGACATGTCATTACTTTATCACTTCCACCTTTTGTGGACACATCATGTGATTATCTCTCCACTTTATGTGGAGTGATAGCTCTTCATAGTTGTCTCATGTCATAAGATTACGACACTTGTCATAATCTTATGCCCTTCTATATTTCTCACCTTGGCTATATAACCAAGGGGTTTATCTCATTGTAAACAGTCAGAATCATATCATATCAATGACATTGAATACAGTTTATTCTTGTCATATTCTCTCTCTTTTCTTGTACTTTCCATTTGGTCCATAGATCTTGGTATCAATAGTCAATTCTAACATGGTATCAGAGCGGGTTGGGTGCCATTGGAGTCTTTTTCTGAAGAGAGATTCTAGATCTGAGGAGGTTCCATTTTTGGCTCTTTGTTGCTGGTTCACATCCGAGCTTGCTGGTGCAAATTTGAGCTCACCATTACGTCTGGAAGGTTTGAGATAGTCAATTTTGCTTTTTGTTTTGTCAAAATCAGATATACGAGGCCAAATCTATGAGGGTTTGAAGCTGAAGTGTGGTTGCCAGATCCTGAAGGTAGCTGCAATTTTGGAGCATTTTGGGTCAAATTTGACCCTGCCATCGCATCCAGAAGGGCCAAAAACCTTAAGATCGACTGTCAAATCGTCTATTTTGGAGCAAGTCATCCGGTAAAGCAAAAATTTTTTGCCCAAAGAGCCGTACGGCCCCAAGGTCATCATTATTGCGTCGGTACGATTTAAAAAAAAATCAAAATAAAAATTTTCATTGAAAATTTTTGAAATTTTTTTTTGAAAAATTTCATCCGCCATCAATATTTCATTATAAAGTTTTTATTGTAAAGATTTTATTGTAAAATCATTCAAAAAAATAATAAAAAATAAAAAAAATTATAGGGTACTGCCTGCGCAATACATTGCAGGCCGCAGAGTACCTTGCAGGTGTCGTTGGCCCTGCGAGCATCCACGCGGAAGGCCCACTTTGCGCCGTGTGGCCTCTGGGCGCGGACCCCACCCACTAGCCGGAGTCATCCCCGCGGAACCCCAACACCGGCAGTCCTTAGAATAATCCATCAGCTGAAAGCATATTCCGACGGCCATATAGTCGTCAATCTTAAGCACATGGTCAGCGAATATTCTGTAGGGAAAAAATATTTTTTTTGATGGTCTGCGGGACGTCAAATTTAAACCAGTGTATTGCTGACGTCAGCAATATGTCATCAGATTAAAAAATTTTCTCCCCCCTCACCGTTTGCAATTTGGTTTTCATAGGCGAACTTTGAAGCTTAATATCTTGCTCATTTTGACTCCTTTTTTGGAGAAATTTTTTTTTATTTGGGCTAGAATTTCATGCTCTACGCACTAGTACAATCAGTTTTTGGTTTTGGTGTCTGGTTTTTCCAGAAATTGCAGATTCTCACAGGTGTTGCTGCTTCATCCTCATTTTGGGAACTTCGGGAGCTCATATCTTGCTCATACGGTAACATTTCTAAGTGCAATTTTTTTTGAAAGTGCATGATTTTTTGTGTATTTCTCAGTGGTAGGATCAGATTGATCTCATTTTGTACAAAAAATTGTACTTGATACTGTGGCCTATTTTGGCATTTGCATGTACCAAGATCAAAGACCACTTTGCTGTTTTTGGAAAGTGGCAACTGTAAACACACTAAATATAAAGTGCCAAATCAGATATTGCTTGGGGGGTTTCTTGATTGAGTGATTTGGGGGGGGGGGGTAATCTTGTAGTGATTATTTGCATTCTTTTGCTTGATTTGTGTTCTTGCAATGGGGAGATCTCAAATTGAGCCCCTAAATCCACATAATTATACTACATGGAGAAAATTAGTATCGAACTATCTCATGATGAAAGGTCTAATAGGTCATCTAAAGGACACAATTCAAAAACCTACCGATGCTAAAGAATTGGCAAGGTGGGAGATTGATCATGAGAAAACACTTGGATGCATATGTTCATTAGTCTCTTTTGATTTGCAGTTTCATATTGAATCATGTAATACACCTAAAGAGGCATGGGAGACTTTTGAGAAATTGTATGGTAAAACAGATAAGATTAGAGGCTATCAGATTAATAATGATTTGATGAATCTTGATCCTAAAAGTTTTGACCACATCCAAGACTACATCTCCAAAATCAAGCAACTAAGAACACAATTGAAAGAATGCACTATTGAAAAAGAGGATTTACAATTGATTTTGAATGTGTTATCCAAGCTTGGTCCTGAGTATTTAGTGTTTGTTTCTGGCTTTCATACCCATCTACTTTCTATGGGAGCATCATATGTTGATCCTAAGTTTGATGACTTTGCAAATCTCCTAATCCAAGAGGAAGCTAAGTTAATGAACATGGGTCTAATCAAGTCTTCCAAACCACAAGCATTGGTGGCTAATGAGTCTAAGGTACAGAAAGAATCAGGGAATCTTGATAAGAAGCAAAAGAAGAAAAAGAACAAGCCACATAAAGAATTAGAATCCTCATCATCAAAAGGAGAAACATCTAAGAAGGAGAGACCTTTTTGTGCATATTGCAAGAAGGATGGACATGAAGAACACTATTGTTATAAGAAGGATATTGATGAGTTGAAGAATCTTCTCAAAAAGAATCACATTGATTTGCCTTCTAGAATGTCTGAATCTTCTTCTCCTTCTACTTCAAAACAGTCTAAAAAGGACAAAGGTCAAACATCAGGATATAAAGGAAAATCTCTTTGTGCTCATTCAAGTCCAGGATCAGGGAGATGGCTTCTAGATTCAGGAGCATCACATCATATGGCATCTTCACAGACTATCTTCTCTTCATTTCAGCCTTGTTCAATGTTTCCTATCTTGATGGGAAACAATACATACATGAGTGTAACAGGGAAGGGATCTATTAGCATTGGGGAAAACACTTTTTAGGATGTCTTGTGTGTTCCTCATTTGACAAACAATCTACTTTCCATTTATCAGATTACACATGGTGGAGATGGGAGAATTGTGGAGTTCACTCCTGATTCGGTTATTATTCGCGACTTGGAGAGTCGAGAGATCATTGCTACTGGGGTGGTTGATCATTCATCTTGGCTGTATTCCTTTGCACAGTTTGCTTTTGATGATGACCTTGTTCATTCGACTGTTGATCACATACACCATGATTTTGAGGAGACATTTGGATTTTTGAACTTGGGCATTCTCACATCAGATCTAGTACTTTGAGCCATGCATTTCATCTCCTCCACCTACTGTTGCAGTTGATGCTACTTGTGATTCAACAGTTTTGACTCCTTGTGATTCAGTGCAGCAGGATATACATTGTCTTCCAGATATGGCTACTTTGGATGGCTTCCTAACAGGTATTTCAGACTTGTTCATGGAGACTCATCTTGTAAATTTGGAGGACACCATTGATGACATACATCTTCTCTTTGATGAAGATGCACCTTCTTCAATTGTTGTGAGGGAACACTTTGACCCTCTTGTTCATTCTCTACATGATCATTCTTCACAGCTTGGTGTGAGTGTGGATACTTTTGGACAACATTTGGAGGAGGCTTCTTTGTCTTCAGAGGGGATATACTTGTCGTTGGATTATGTTCTACATTCATCTCTACTAGATGTTGGATTGTCCTCTTCAGCAGTGTGGCCTAGAACGCCTGATTGGAGTTGTTCAGCTTTCTGCATTGACATGGAGACACTTGAGCATGCTTCAGAGACATCATCATCCATCATCCATTTTCATGATATCCTGCATACATCCCTGGTTTTGTTTCTTCCTAAGGGGAGGAACGTTGTTCAGCGAGATTGGATCATCTTCAGCATTCAATGTCGAGCTTCTACCATCATTGGGAGACTCAACATTGAGGGGGCTACCTTGTCTCTCTTCTACTTCTCTCTTATGGGGGTCTTTTTCCTCACATGGGGTTTTTACCTTCTCATTCTTCATTGAGAGTATTTCTATTTTGTATTTCATCTCTCTTTTCGGGGAGTTTTTCCCATGAGGTTTTCTCCCTTTCCTCGGTGAGAGATTGCATTGCATTTGTACATGGGTACCTAACATGGCCTAGTAGTCGGGACCCATTCTTGCATCTTTGTGTCATTTGCATAATAATTCGAAACTCCCTAAGTTGCACTTAAGGGGGGGTGTTGGTGTAAATAAAGTCTTGTACCTAGTCAGTTCATTACTAGGCGACTTATTTACATCTTAGTTAAGTTTACTTAGGGACCACATAGGAGGTTGTTGGAGAATTTTCACTTTTGGTGGACTTGACATGTCATTACTTTATCACTTCCACATTTTGTGGACACATCATGTGATTATCTCTCCACCTTAAGTGGAGTGATAGCTCTTCATAGTTGTCTCATGTCATAAGATTATGACACTTGTCATAATCTTATGCCCTTTTATGTTCTCACCTTGGCTATATAACCAAGGGGTCTCTCTCATTGTAAACAGTCAGAATCATATCATATCAATGACATTGAATACAGTTTATTCTTGTCATATTCTCTCTCTCTTTTCTTGTGCTTTCCATTTGGTCCATAGATCTTGGCATCCATAGCCAATTCTAACAATACTCATAGATACATATATTTCTAATTGACAATAATGATTGTCATTTTGATAGTTTTTAACCAACAAGATATCTTGATTTTCCTATACATAATATTAACAAATGACAATGTTCGATTACACTTATAGACAACATTATAAGTAACAATAGTAAGAAGAGTAAACTCCTAACTTTAGTAATCCAATTTTTTATATTTCAATTTCAAAATCACAATACCTTGATACAACAACATTAGAATGATGCATTCCAATATTGATTACATTTCTTAGTCATGACATCTCTTATGTTTCTAATATCACTACCAAATCCACACTATTATTTAGCAAGCCATTTGTACAGGTCAAGATAGATGTAAATCTCCCCTCATTCTACTCATTTTATCTTGAGCTCTCAAGTTCTCACCACCCCTAAGTTTGGAGGTGTCCAAGTGTCACACATAGAATAACAATCATACTTTAATGATAAGATATCTCACATAGAACATATATGATTTAACACACAACAAGGTGAATTTAATGACTAATAATGATATATGATAATAAGTAGTAACCTATGACAAGGTCATGTAGTGATATATGTTAATGCCTTGTAACAAAAAATATAAGTTCCTATAACAACATAATCTTATATCTTGTGTATTGAATTAAACAAGGTCTAAACTACTAATGGTAGAACTGGTATTGGATTAAGATAAACCCTAGTTCCACCCATTCCTTTAGAAAATTTCATAACTCATTAGTGTAACCCTAAGAAGAAAAACCACACAATATAAATACATGGTTCATATAGGTAAACAATGCAAAAAATGGTTTGAACAAGAACGCATAAAATAATATAATACACACACAAAAAATGATATAATGTACCAACATACTTTTATTCTACCAACATTTAAGTCCACAACTAATATAGTAAGGAGAAAATATAGAGGGAATATAGGTCTACCTAGAGCCTAGCTAGAAATAATGCAAAATTTAAAAGAACCTAGAACAAAGAAAGGACTCACAAAGGAGAGTGCTTATATTTTTCTTACAACAAAAAAGAACTTCTAGCACGATGTGCTTCAATCTAGCTTTAATACTCCAAAGTTAGGATGAGCATAAAAAGTATGCAGTATTTTGAGCTTTTAAACAATTATTTTAGACTATGTTCACCCTATTTTCATGCACTTACCCTTCCATAAAAGGATAGTTTGGATAGGTAAAAAATGCATAATAAAGTAATTCTCCAACCTATTATAACTTCAACTTAATTTTTTTTTATATAAATCACAATAAAAAATAGCAATAAAATGTAAAAATATTTACTCTCTTAAAAAATGAATAGAATTGAATTGCTAATCCACACAATATAAATTTAATTTTAAGAAAATAAGACAATGATCACAATAAAGTTGGTTGCCAATTCTAATAACATTTTTAAATCCATTTAATTAAATGTATTTACAAATAAATGAGGTCAACTAGAAAAAAAAATACAAACATTAGTTGTGGGCACATACTTGTCAACTCACAATGAGAGGCACAACTCATATTATAGCTAGATAAGTAAAGGTAGGGGGGAGGACCCAATAGTTGAGCACCCTAACTTCACGCTTCTAATTATCCTTATTGAAAATTTCAAATCACTCCCAATTTTTTACTACTTACTTGGCAAGTCCCTTGCTTATAACTAAGGTTTCAGGGCCACATCATCAAATATGATGCCACATCAACATGCTTTCTGTCAAGGTCTCCAAAAAGGTCCAAAAAAAGTGAGACAAATACTTGTGCATTCACAAAATGTTTTATTGAGCGTTGATGTGGCATCACATGATTGGTTGCTTTTTAGATCAAAGGAATACATTTTGTTTAATTATGGGTAGTCATCATCAACGCTAACAACTTTAAAGTCACAATTATTGGTCCAATATTGATAAAAATATTGGGCATTATATAAACAGATACTATCACAACTATTCAAACATGCTCAAGAGTATTGGGTCCTCTCCCCTAGGGAAATTTCTTTATAAAATATTTATTGCATGTAAAAAAACTTCAACAGGTTAATTTAATTTCTCATTACATGTCATCATCAAATGAAGCTTCGTAAAGACTTCCACCTTCATCTTCTAGAACATTAAATAAATATTATACATGTCACGGTTTGAGGCATGTGCCATCTATTTTTTTCTTTCTTAAATCAAACAAATATTTTTTAATTTGTTGGGATTCAGAGTATAAATCAAGTTTCATTAATAATTTAAAATTTATTTTAAAATTAATGTTATATAAAAAAATTTATAATTGCGATATTATAATATAATAATTTAATAACTTTAAAATTTTGAGTTAGACAAATAATCAAAATCTTGTGATGATTAAGATCTAAGAATTTGAAGGCTTAAGACAAGATTTAGGTTGTGATTTAGTTGAGTTGTGATTTTATTTTAATGGTGTGACTTCATCCATTATATAAAAATAGATCTTTGATCATTATAGAAAATACTTACTTGGATTATATAAGTGTGAGGAAAACAAGATGGTGCTCAAGAGTGTTTGTTGTGAGCTTGTTATGCTAGTGTTGAAGTGTGAAACTTCATTAACCCTTAGTCAAGCCCCTAGATTGAATTAATAATAGTAAAGAGAGATAAGGTGACAATGAATGTCAATGTATATGAGTTGTCCCTCATTTTCAACTACCCATTTGAAACTGAGTCCCTCATAAGTTTGTCAAATAGTCTTGCTTATTTCTTGACTCTCAAAGTCATGTTCAATTTGATCAATTTTTGTGTCAAAGAGTTTCATTGATTTAGGTGACTTAGGAAATATTGGTCCTCACATGTGTGAATAAGAAGTTTCTAAGAGAAATATGCAAATAATTATTATTTTTGGGTTTTCAGGGGTCTTTAGCAAGGTTTCATGAGACATGTATTTGTGTTTCCAAATATTGGAAGTATAGCATAAAAAAAGTATTTGGGTTTCTAGAGTTTCAAAACAAATCTACCTCAAATTTTGTAAATGTGCTCCTAAAACAAAAAATATTGGTGTCCCTCAAGGGAGTAGGTTTTTGGAGATTGAAAACACTTTTGACATGAAAAAATGAGTTCAAAATCTAAAACCCTAATCACAAGTCATAGAGGAGTTCTCTGATGTCATATATGATACAAAAGTAACCTATCTTAGCTTTTGTGCCTTGCATTGAATTATTGTAATGCATCTCATGAATTTATCCTCCCAAAATCCATTTGTCATAGGCACCCCTATTTTATAGTCATCTAGGCTTTAAAAATGCCTTCCCAAAACTCCATTGCAAATACTTAGACCCTCTTGTGGAGATTCCAATGCTCTATAATCACTAAACCATCCATTGGGTACTATTTAACAAAGCCCTAGTTCCATTCGTTTATGTACAAAAATTTCATGATAACTTTAGGGTTTTAAGGTTTTATTTTTTTGCATATTTTTCATGTTTTCCTTAACAAAATAATTGAATTTTTTCTGAATCAAGAATAAAATTTGTAAAGTTGTGTTTTGTAACCCTTTGCTAAACTACTCCTTGATATTGATTCCCCACATCCATTTGACATTTGAAGCTTTCAAATCATAATACATTTTTACATACAACTAGGTTTCTTGCAAACAACCTTTGGAATCCTAATTTACACAACCATTTTAAGAATTTGAGCTTCTTGCATACTTTTATAAAATCTACATAATAATTTATAAACCCTAAAACTCTTCCTAAGAATATTTTGAAAGATTATTACAAATTGTGTCACGTTCTCTCCCTAATTAGAGTGGATAAATAAAAAACTCAAAGGAGTAGTTCCATCCATAAATATCACATATGAGCTTGCTCACATTTTTACACTAACTTGTGACACATGATTCTTGAAGAGTTTTGTACTTTAGAATGGAATGTGTCAGCAAGAGAACTTCTATGATTAGCTATATTGTTGTAAGTCTCATTATATAGGCTACTACATTCCCTATTTCCATCAATCTTTGAACTTATCATGGTTTATGCATGAAATTATAATCTAGACAATAGGCAAACCAATAAGTCATTGAGTCAATCTATACTTCAAATTATGCCATATTGTACATAGCAGATTATTGGAATTCTAACTTATGAAAAATATGCTAAGTTGATGTACACCAAATAATATTATGAAACAATCCAAACAAACAATAAGGTCCTAAATTATTGATGGCTTAAGAAGAAGAAAGGTTCTCGAATGCCCAAAACACTTCATAGGAATCACTTTCATGAGGAAGTGGATGATTTAAAATCGTTAAATTATAGGGTCTTGAGAAACCCCATTGGCAAATATTTAAGTTCATGGATATTTCATTTTATTACCATTATTTTGGAAGAAAAATAACATATTTATTGGGGAACTCATAACAATAACTTTCACAATTTTTTTATGCAAGGTATTTTTTTTCTACATGACCTCATTGTATTTTCAAATTACCAAAAGTGAAATTCGGCATTTTTTTTCTACATGACCTCATTGTATTTTCAAATTACCAAAAGTGAAATTCTCCTTGGCCTTGAGAGAGTAGGAAACATGGAGTTATGACCTAATCATAAAATGGTTTATGAGCATTACTCACAATTAGAATAGAAGGAAAGTAAGAAACAATTCAATAAGGTAAAAAATTAATTATGTTAATAGATGCAACAACAATGATATCTAAATGAGGAAATTCTAGTTGAATTATTTCTCAACATTACACACATTAGAATGAGTGATTTTATGGTTGCTCCCCACAAGATTCCTAAATATGTTAGTAACAAATTAGTACTATTGAAATTATGTATATAAAAAAAAAAAAATTGAAATATTTTTTCAAAGAAGCAAAAAGTGTTGAAGTTGATAGTGAGCCCCAAATCTCCCAAAAATCTCCTACAATCAAAACTCCTATCACATGTAGAGAAAAAACATGATTGTACTATGCAACTTTGAGAAGAGATTTGATCTAGAGAAACATGATGGCTTATGTATTGATTAATCTATATGAATGCAATATATGATAAATAATGCTTATAAAAGAAAAAATAAACCCTAGATGAAACCTTATGTGAGGATTAAGTTATATCATGACAAGTGTCATCATCCTTTACTATGAGACAACATACATCCTAAATATAAAAAAAATACTCTTAAGCTTAGCTTAAGTGAAATAAAGTAAAAAGGGGTGTAATCAATTAATTAGTTAGGTGATTATCCTATTTACTCTATCACAAAGTAGGTATTCAACTTCCACTATCTATTGATTATTACACATGGAATATTTACTTTTTTCTATGCCAAAAAATGAAAAGTAGAGATGTCTTTAGAAACTATAAATTTATTAAATAATAGATTATCATGGATTATTGTAGGTTTATTTTTTTCTAAATTGAATCCTTTAGAATTAAGAAAATCTTTATAGAAGTATTAGATGATGTTTATGTTCTTGGTCTAACATAGTGAACAACTAATTTATGATAAACAAACTACATGAATAAATTAGTCAATACCAAAGGTCAAGAACATTGAAGAAATGATTGAATAAAATGTTGAAAGAAGCATGGCTTGGTTGAAATGAAAAATCAGAGAATCCAAATTAGAGAGAGACAAATCTTCTCACAAAGTAAAGAAGGTAAGAGATCCCGTCGAAAAGAAGAAAATTGTCTCTTCACCAAAGGTCATGCTACACAAATTTTTGTTGTCAAAACAATTAATGTTGATGAAGAAGAGTATCCCAAAGATATTGATAAACTGCTCTGATAAGAAGAATCCTATACTCAAATTTACTTTTTCACGAAAAACTCAATATATTGAAGAAGCTCAATCTCTTTCTTATAAAATCAACCTTCAATTAATACTAATTAGAGGGGATACATAGACATAATAAATAATGTTACCATATATTTCATACAAACTACATACAAAGTCAACATCTAAATCTAAAATAACATTAGGTTTGTAAGAATTAATTTGGAATAAATTTCTAGGTACATTTAAAAACCACCCTTACTATCTATTACTATCTTTATCATAAAAAAATATGACTTTAATAATTTATAAGATCCAAAACTACCCTGAGACAAGATTAAAAACAAAATAAATATAACAGACCTTAAGGTGAAAAATAAAGAAACTCTATATGGTCATACAATATAACCAACCATTCTAAGATGCACTTTCATTCCACATATTAAAAACCTACCTATGTGAAATGCAATTTCAATATATCTTTTAAAATATTAAAATTCTTATAGTTCTAGATAATCTTAATGGATTGACTTGGTCATTTTGGCTTGGTTTCTTTTTGAAGTAATCAGACGAGTACCAGGAAGGCGACAGCAATTACTACTATATCCAATAAAAACAAGCCAAACAGGCATCAAACAGGTTGTAGTCCAGTTGGGTTGATCTCCCTGTCCGGACTCACGAGGTCGATCTTATCATTTACTTTGTTCACATGATATGATTCTGGAATCTTCCAGACAAAATACAGTTTTGAAGGAGCATTGAATCTGTTCACCACCTGCTTAACAGCTCAGATGACTCATTTTCCTACAAACGACAAATAGCTTCTAGAATCGTGGTCGAAACTTTCACCTGGTTTGTCCACAAACCGCGTGTGTATAAATAGTTTTCGCGTATTCTCTCTTTAATCAATCTGCTCTGCTCAATAGGCGTCTAATTGGAGATTCTACCAACACAAATCCGCAGCCTTTCTTTTCCTAATTCGACAATTATAGCATGGCAGTTGATAATATAGCAGCGTGGGATTTGGCTTTGGCGACGAAGAGGCCATTGAAGACGGAGCTTCATACCATTTATGAGGAGGATGAGGAGATGGGTGATGATAGGCCATTGATTTCATCCAGTGATAAATCCCAATTCCAAAGGTTTCAGCAAATGACAATACTCATGGGTGTCATATTGTCGTTGCTTTTTCTTCTGCTTCGTCCTCTTCTCAAAGCAAGCTCTGTTGTAGTGAGATAGAAAAGGATGTGTGGGTTAGTGTACAGAAAATAATTTGCACATAATTGGGGTTTTTATTGAATGTGGGAAACTAGTTTTTATATTCCATTGGTTTCAGGCATTCCATCTCTATCAAACATGTTTTCTTTCTAGTAGTACAAAACTATTCATAAATGGAGAGAATGAAGGGACACCCATGCTGAGTATAACATTACATGGCTGGGTTTTGACTTTGCTTATTTCCTGAAAATTCGTTAAACAATTTTTCATTTTTGACTAAAATTTAGATATTATCTTAATTTCCTCTTGAACAAAATTGCCATATTAAGTTTTCAATTGTAATTGAATCTAATTATAAGAGTTAAAAATAGTTTTGGTAGTCGAAATGTTAAGTTATTAGTGTTATGTAACATCTAACAGCATACACATTAACATGTCATGAGTAAATTATAATAAATATAACATGTTCTATAAGAAGAATATGACTTTCAACACATACACAATATCTTGCAATAATTAGATATCAATAATGCAACATATATGCTCATAGATACATATATTTCTAATTCACAATAATGATTATCATTTTGATATTTTTTAACCAACAAGATATCTTGACTCTCCCATACATAATCTTAACAAATGAAAATGTTCAATTACACTTATAGACAACACTATAAGTAAGAATAATAAGAAGAGTAAACTCCTTACTTTAGTAATCCAATTATTATATTTCCATTTCAAAGAATGATGCATTCCAATATTGATTACATTTCTTAATCTTGACATCTCTCATGTTTCTAATATCACTACCAAATATATACTATTTAGCAAGTCATTTGTACGGGTCAAGAAAGATGTAAATCTCCCCTCATTCTACTCATTTTTATCTTGAGCTCTCAAGTTCTCACCACCCCTAAGTTTGGAGGTGTCCAAGTGTCACACATAGAATAACAATCATAGTTTAATGATAAGGTATCTCACATAGAACATATATGATTTAACACACAACATCCAATAAATTTAATGACTAATAATGACATATGATAATGAGTAGTAAGCTATAACAAGGTCATGTAGTGATATATGTTAATGCCATGTAACAAGGAATATAAGCTCCTATAACAACATAATCCAATATCTTGTAGTGAATTAAACAAGGTCTAAACTATTAATGGGAGAACTGGTACCATTAAGATAAACCCTAGTTCCACCCATTCCTTTACATAAGTTCACAACTCACTAGTTTAACCCTAAGAAGGAAAACCACACAATATAATACACATGGTTCATATAGGAAAACAACACAACAAAATGGTTTGAACAAGAAGAATACATAAAATAATATAATACACACACAAAATAATATAATGTACCAACATACTTTTACCAACATTTAAGTTCACAACTAATATAGTAAGGAGAAAATACAGATGGAATATAGGTCTACCTAGAGCCTACCTAGAAGTAATGCAAAATTTTAAAAAATTAGAACAAGGAAAGGACTTAGAAAGGAGAGTGCTTATATTTTTCTTACAACAAAGAAACACTATCTAGCTTTAATATTACAAAGTTAGGATGAGCATCAAAAGTATGTGATATTTTGAGCTTTTGAACAATTATTTTAGGCTATGTTCACCCTATTTTCATTTATTTATCATTCCATAAAAGGATAATTTGGATAGTAAAAATGATTAATAAAACAAATTTCCAACCTACTATACCTTCAACTTGACTATGAAGCTCAAATTTCATATTTAATTCAAGTCAAGTAGATATCAGTCATGGAAATTATGATCTTCAAGCATAAAAATTGTTAAAATAAGTCATTAAAGAAACTTGTTTTTTGGAAATGACTAGAAATTTGGTTTACACAAACTTATAATAGAAATTCAAGAACTCCCAAAATAGTTGTTAAATATAAAAATAACCAATCATTCAAGAATGTGTTACCATGCACCATAAATTGGTCTATGTAGTTCGACATGAATTCCTCCAATAGTATGAGTTGTAAATCCTTGTGGATGGGTAGGAGTGATAGATATCATTGTTTAGTTAATAGAGTTTTTGTAATGCCCCGTCATAATAACCTAAGGAATGTTGCAATAGTGTATATTTAAGTGAAATAATTTTTTTTTAAAAGTATAATTATTAAGTTAATTAGTTGCATACATTCATTAAGTTACGAGACGATACACTACTTTGAGTTTCCATAAGCGACTTTAGTATTTCGCATTGCACATATTAATTAATAACATAAAGATAAATATTGCATAACATTGAATTTCATTCAAGATAACATAAAGTACAAATTTGTTTCTTACATTGCATTTGATAAAATATACAATACTCATCCATCTGATGAGGTAGTTCAATAATAATTACAATTACAATTACAAGTGTTCACCTCACAACATTTGAGGGATGTTTTCAATACAAGTTTTACAATAATGCAATAAAGAAAGTACTTCTGTTTCCAAGTGCGAGCTCTCCATCCATGAAGCTCTCGACGCCATGATCACAAACTGGGGACCCAACGGAGTAAGGTGCACGTTCCACCCAACCATGTGGTACCCGTAGGTCCACCCCCCGTGCTAGGAGATAGTAATATGGTTACCTAGACATAATCTACTAACCCTAGACACTAGTACAAAACAAACTAATGGTTACATTGCTTCCAGATTTTTGACAATTGAATGTGCTACATACACAAGGTTAACTGTTACTTTAGGTGGAGTGTCATCACAACATAGCAAAGGTTACCCTGGTGTTTCTTCCTAGGTTCCGGCCCCCATCATGGGTTACCCTGGTAACCTCTTACGAAACCCGGCCCCATTGCAAATCATTGCGGAATCGAATGTCTTTTGAAGAAACAAGACACCGATTTGCCATTCCAGGCCTTCTCGTCTTATACTCATGACTGTAGTAGCTCAAGAGTCTATAAGTGAGGCATAAACATCTTGTTAAGAGTTTTAAATCTAACTACTGTGTTCTTTAGTTATCATTGACTTACTAACTCTTTGTAAGTTAACACATGTACAACCCAAGTTAACTCAAGAAATACATTTGAACAATAATATACCCTTTCTACACAATTCATTCTGGAAGACTAATACAACTACAACTTTCCCAATTTGCCCAAAAGAACACAATAAACGCAAATCCAGAAAAGTAAAAGTCTATAGTTCGGATATACTAAATCCATCCAGGCAATATTTAGAAGTATAAAATTAATCTTCCAAAGTAAAATTTAACTTCTATTTATTTCAAATTACAAATCTATAATATGCCCAATGTTATAATCATTTACTAAAGTAAAATCCATATAAACTTTTAAAATCAACAGGTTAATCTAAACACCAATATCTATTTCAAAAACATTTAATAAATTGCTTTCAAATATCACAGTAATAAAACCAATATATTTATGTTTCTAATTTCCTTTAGAAACACATTAATATAATTTAATATATTAATATCCCAAATATATATATATATATAATCATATATACACACATATACATATATATATATATATATATATATAATTATAATATATATTAAGTAAATAAAATATCATAAATAAATTCCAAATTTTTATCCATATTATTCATTTAAACCAAATCGCAATATACATATTTTAAAAAGGAAATATTAAATCCTTAACAAATCGCGGCCCAGCCGCTACCTCCACAGTTGGGGAGGACGCAGCCCTAACCAGGGCTGCGCCCAGCAGCCGTGGGCTGCTGTGCGCAGCCTTGGTGGCTACGCCCACCATTAAAGAGAATGGGGAGGGTTTCGGCCCTCCCCAATATTACTGTTTTAATTTTTTTTTTAATTTCTTTAAAAACAAAACCTCTGCGGATTTCGCCATTCAACGAATATCAAATTTCGATTTTTATAAAAATTCGATTTTTTTTAAAATAAACATTTTAGAAAATATCAATTTCAAAATTAAATTTCATAAACATATATATGTATATAAATATATATTAATATATATATATATATGTTTTTATATATATATATATATGTATGTTTATATATATATATATATAAATAACCATCAAGATATAACAAATATAGACAATTTGTTTTATGGTAAAATTTTCCACAGAGAATAAAGGAAATAATATTCACATTCTATATAATCCATTCTAAAATAATAGTTCATCAACAGGGATTTTTTTTTTTTTTTTGTTAATAACAAAACCCCCATTCTTT
>VDFB02067936.1:28120-106084 GCA_007258455.2 Sequoia sempervirens | reverse complement strand
TTCAATCCCTATAGTGTCATACCATATTTTTAATGTTGAGGCTCTAAAAAATTTAAATTTCTTAGAATTTTATTTGGAAAGATAATAACAATTTCTCTTCAATGCTAGGATATTATATGTGCATATATAATTAAAACAAATGGTCCAAGGTTTTCTTTGTGGATATATCTGATTTTTTTTCCCTTAAATATGACAATGATGATGCCAAATTTTAACATTAATGGTCCAACTTGACATGCCTATTATTGTAACAACCACACTTAATTATTTTAGTGTCATCTATTTTAGGTATGGTTGATGTAGGGAACATAGATCTAGAAGTATGCCAGTGAAATCTAAAATGGAATTAATAGAAAATAAGATAAGTGAATTTATTTTCTTTATATGGAAGCTATGCATAGGTATGATAGATTCCATGCATGTGGAAGGAGTTATTGTTGATGAGTTATGGAGGAATATTTCAAAAGGGTTTGTGGAGCTACTTTTTTTTTTTGCCACTTTAATGTGAGAATTAGAGATTACACAAAGACTATTAAAGTGAATAGAGTGGTAGAACTCATCAAAACATTCATTGAAGCAAGTAGCATATATTTTAGAGACTACATTGTCTATGAAATCAAAGCCAAAAAAAATCCCATCATTTCCACTATTTTAAAATTCATAGATTAGATTTTTTTTCAAGGCTTGACCCTTAATGGACCATTGTTTATGGTAAGGGTCAATGTTTTCATAGAGATTATTTAAAAAGAGGAAATGTTTTCTTGATGTGTAGAACTTATATCTTGTTTGAGTAAAAATTATCTAGATGGAGAAGATACCAATGAGTCTTTAGAGCTAGTTGGTGGAAGGTGTTTGGTAGCTTGGAGGAGAGGAATTGGTGTTTCAACTATTAGTGTATTGTTTGAAAGTATATCCAAAATGTGTATAAAGGAGAAAATATTTAGTTAGGATTTTTTATATGAACAAATGTGATTCATTAAAAAATACTGGGTAGTATGGATGTACATGAATTTCATAATATCTTGCAAGTATATTATTTTAAGTAGACAATATAACTTTTGACTAAATCCTCCTCTATAACAAGATTGTTTAATTGGTCACAAAGCAAAGCAGGATGTGTGTGCATACCATACATGAGAGTAATACACAATACTTGAAATTTATAGAACATGGTTGTTGAATAGAGTCTACATATGTAATAATAAAGAATGGTCAAGACTAGATATAAATGCAGTAATGTGGGTAATGGTATTTTTAGTTAACATTTTTATGACAAAGTTGAGATGAATTTGAATATATTGGCCTAAGAGTAAGCTAAAATTTAATAATTGTTAGGACAAACTATTACATTATTGTCTTTGTTAGCAAGCATTTTATTGGGCAATTTAATTATGATAGTTAAACTGTTCTATCAACCATTTTGTCAACTTCTTGCCTCCTTTATTTTCTTACCTGTATATATGATTTTGTAAGGATAAGAATAAATAAATCAATTTATTTAGTTTATCATTTGGTATTAGAGCCCTATTTTATCTTACATACCTATGAATGAGATATGAACCTAATGTAAGGAGTGTTGAAGTTGTAGAAACTGCACTTTTCCTAGGCATTTTGAATGAAGCTCTCAAAATCTTGTAATCTTTCTAAGGCAATAAGGAAGTGCGAATAACTTGTGAATACCAACTAGGTGTGCAATCTGCAATAAAGTGGCAACATGGCAACCAAAATGTAGATAATACTATTCATGCTTTGTGTAAGTTTGTACATTCTCCTCTAAGTTATACTGCTAGTTTCCTATCTTTTCCATTGTCCTAGAAGGAAAAAGAGGGGACAATTTCTCTTTGTGGGTGTTGAGTGTGTCAAATTTGCAAGATCTAGTGAATGTTAAACTTTGCAAATGATTAGCAGTGCTGTCAAAAATCATGGAGCCCAAAATATAGTCCATGATAGCATCAACTTCTATTTTTCTTTCTTAGATGCTCTTCAAAATACCAATAACCTTAAATTTGATGAATTTGTTAGATAAGGCCTTCTAGAGCACTTTGTCTTTGATGTATGATGTTAAGCATGAAGAGTTCATATTAGGCTTGAGGAGGGCTATGATGCATATGATGAGTGTTGGCCTCCTACAATGACTTAACAACTAAGCCTTTAAAGTTGTGATTTAGAGATTGGACATCTAATCTAAATAGCTATCTTGATCATTATGAAGGTTCATTTAATTGTCAACCCAGGGATGTAGACTTGAAATGGGTCAGCACGGTATGTGCACTAGGAATCCATAGTAGCCATATTCATCCTACAGCCTAAGAAAGACATAATGCTAAAAGTAAATTTCTTAGAAAGAAGTAACATAAGTACTGAGCATCAACCAATGACTATACTAAGCTGAAGTGTATGATAGAAATGAAAATTTGAGCAAACAGACAAGAAACTACTCTATTTGCTTTGGCTGCAGGAACAGTCACATAATGGAATTCTAGTGGCTTTAGGAACAAATAGTTGCCAAATTTATAACTATTGCTAAACATAAAAGTAATAACTAAGCTAAAGGATGGAGTTCTCACTAGGTGGGCCCCCTTGGATGAGTATCCCTTATGAAAAACTTAGATGCAATAAACTTATAACCTCATTTTATTCATTGGAAAGCATGATTACAATAGAGAAATGTAACTATATTACTGAAAAACTAAGAATGCGAGTACAACATCAGATCAATCAACCTTTTGAGAAGGAGCATCTGAGTCTTATTTATAGAAGGAAAAACTAATAACTAACTACCTAACAAGGAAATCAACTCCAACAAATTAGAAGGATGCCACTTTATGGAAAGCATAGCAAGTGGAAAGGAGGTTATGCATGTGTAGAATCTGGTCAAGCATGTTTTCCTTAATGCAAATCTAGCACAACAATAACTCCTCTATTTGCTCAACAAACTATTATGACCATTTACAAGGCAATTACGATTCTTCAATTTTGAACTAGGAATTTCCATCTGTTGAGAGTCTTCCCTCCATTTACCTTTGAATGATCATCTTGTTGACATTTATGGGGAATGACCAGTTGGAAAAATCTTCCTTAATTTTGTAGGATCCAATTATATCTATATGAACACATTAGCACACACAACAATTGCATATCTATAATTATCTTAAAGTAACATTCATTAATCCACATGTAAAATTAACATATATAGTTCATATAGCATGTTAATGCCATTTAAAGGTTACAAAGATAAACTTATGCCCAATGTCTATGGTTTTGAGGAAATAACATGAAAATTTCAACATCCAAGTATCAAAGTCTATGAAAACATCAACAAATGGATAATAAAATCTATCAAAATTGAGCCATAAATTGGACTCATCACTCCCCCAAACCTAAGGTTTTTCTAGTCCTCTAGCAGAGGAAGAGTTATTCCTTTGCTTAGTCAATACCCTGAAATCTGCAACTGCTAGCTATTCAACATTAGTTCTTGCAATGAATGAATTGGGGTCCCAATAGAACCCTTTCTTGTTGTCCAACCTGTTCCATCTTTTCCTTTCTACTGCTATATCATACTGATAATACCTAAAATTTGGCATAGGCCATAATAGGATAGGTGGTTGAAAATTTAATGGAAGCCAAAATTTCCCTTTCATCAGCTGTATATATTTATCAATTATTTTGCTTGCTGCAACATAGTTCTATAGGGAGTGAGGTTCAACTTATTTTAAATCATTAGTCAAGTTGTTCCACCTTTGTGGTAGATATCCCATTACAGATTTCCCTGCAATTTCTACTACCTTCTCATATTCTTTGTAAACTGCTTCTCTCTTAGGTAGGATCATGTTGCTATAGCTTGGTTGGTAAAGAAATTTGTTCCATTCTCAAAAAATGTCTCCAGGGTTTCTAGATTCATCCCTGATGGGCAAGGGAGTGTTGGATTCTATTTTCCTGTAAGTCCTAAACTGTTGTCCCCAACTAAATTCATTTTGTATCCAGGACATAAATGCCCTTAATTGGAGATCCCCAACATACAACAATGGATTCCAATCATGATCATGGGACACAACATAACTATCAGTTCCATGTAGAAACACACAATGATGAGACGATAGGAAAATATGTACATGAAAAGCAAGGGACATGCAGGCACTGAGGCTAGGAGAGTTCAAAATGTTTTTTAGTAGACACAAACAAGATATTGTCATAGCGATACATACTGGTGCATACTTATTGTATAGAACATTGCACAATAGGAAATGCAACGAACAAGTTATAGATGCAATAATGAAGCAGAAGGTAGAGAGTGAGAATGAGGAAAGAATTAGAGAGAGAAAGATAAATTGTAAAAGACTAACTAATGTATGGGAAAATCTAGACTGTTAAAGAGCACCAAATGAAGGATGCAATAGTATATTAACATATACTGTATAAAACAAGCTATTTAGCTAAAGGAAGAGAACAATAATCAATAACACCTAATGTAACCAAACATAGAAGCAACAACATTAATTATTTTATTGTGTTCCAACCATAACCAAAAAATCAAATCCATAAATCAAACAACATTGGTTTCAATAGCCACCCAGATGTAAAGCCACAATATAGCTTGAACTATAGAATAATAATCTACAAAAACTCCATAACCTCAAAAATTTAATTTACATATATATATTGATTAAAATATACCCAATATAGCCTAAGGTAGAGGACAATAACCAATAATACCTAATGTAACCAAACATAGAATCAACAACATTAATTATTTTATTGTGTTCCTTCCAACCATAACTAGAAAATCAAATCCATAAATCAAACAACATTGGTTTCAATAGCCACCCGGATCAGAAAGCCACAATATAGCTTGAACTATACAATAATAATCGACAAAACTCCATAACCTCAAAAATTTAATTCTTACATATATATATTGATATTAAAATATACCCAATATAGCCTAAGGTAGGGACAATAACCAATAATACCTAATTTAATTCTTCTGAGATGTTGTTGAGCTTCTAGTCTTTCGGGGCTAAAAAATTCAACAGTTGAAATTCGTCTGAGGTACCGCCAGTGAGATCCATACTCACCCCACAGTATGGAGGACTTGTGGTGGTTAAAGACTTTGGCTGCTTCTATCACCTGTCCGCCCAACAAAGATGTGGTCGTGGGTTTTGAGAACCTGCTTCGGCATGGCAGGAGACGAGACCACCACTACTGTTTTCATGCCCAGACGAAATCTCATAAGTGGCCCGTATTTCAGAGAAAACGCACAGAGAGACTCATGAGGTCTCTTGGCCAGCTGAAATAAGTTTAGTACAATATGCCAAGCAGTAGGTCCAGGCGGAGGTGGTAGAGCTGGTGCCCTCTTCCTCTTCCATTGGAAGTAGAATAATGTTAGAGGAATAGTGAGAATCACAGAAAACCAAAAAAGAAACGGGATATCCATCAAAATTGAGCAGAAAAAGTGAACAAATACCAGGCAAAGCAATTTCCTAGGCTTCTTAACTATTTCTGATCTGTTAACTAGACTAGAATTTTGATGAGAGAAACCGTATGACTCTGAAACGCACATTTGACCAAAATAATGAACAATTAAAACAATTAAAACAAAATGTTGCAATTTTTTTCGTTTTTTATCATATTGGATGTGCATCGTTTTGAAAATCTGTTATTCAACACATTTTGTTTTAGTTTCTTTTTTGTTTTTTATCATTTTGGATGTGAATCGTGTGGAAAATCTGTTATTCGACACATATCATTGTAGTTGATTAGGGAGCCTTGGCTGAGAAGAAAACAATAACTAATTCAAAGATTCCCAGGCGTGAGGAAAACCATAAAAAGTCAATACTACAATTTGTCTTTTGAGACAGTTTATACAGAAATACTCATACTCAATTCTTTTGTTTACAGATTTTTCACATTCAAATTCCACGAGCTTTTAAAAAAACAAAAACTAAAGTGAATAATATGATTAAAATATCATCTAGAGTTGTTTTGTTCGTGAGTTGGTGGTTCAAATAGCATTTCTTTTCTTTCAGTCAATGTTTGGTGCATATTATCTATCCTATTAGTTCTGGAATGGAATTTTGATAGTGTAATAAGGATAAATTTTAAATGTTGATGGTTCAAAATTATTTAGGTAAAGAACAATGGTAATGAGTTATTATTTTTACAATTTATTTAAAAATTATTATTTGTATTTATTTGAAATAATGGTGTAATAAGGATAAATTTTGTTGTTTACTCATTACTATTGTTCTTTAGGTAAATTATTTAGAGTTGATGGAAGGAGTTGAAATGAGGCAAATAATAAAGTTAAAGTTTGAGTCTTTTTTTTTTCAATTTTCTAAACAATATAGAATCAATGTCATTCATATTGAAGGAGATTTATAAATAATCATGAATGCATTAATCATCAAATATGTAAATGGCAAATGCTTTTCAAATTATATGCTCCATTCTCTATACATATACAAACTATACCATACAACATGTATAGAGAGACACTATTTTTACAAATATTTAAGAGGCTTAAGTTAAATCAAGAAACAAAAAATAATATAATTTCAAAATATTTAAGAAATTTAAATTTAAACTAGAAACAACCCACTCTCAAAACTAAAATTTAATGTTAGGAGGATACAATTTGTTCTTTAAAAAGTATAAATGCATTTCTTGTGTTTGAATTACAATTTCTAGTGACACCATACTCATATTTATATGCTCAAAATATTTAATAGTATAAAATATATTTACAATAACATTTTCTTATATTAGGAATAATTATTCATATCTAACTATTTTCAATTGATTTATTTTTCTTTGTATTCTTATATCTTTGTTAATTCATATACACTAGTGGAATTGTGACTTTTAAAAAAATATTTAACAAAAGAAACCATTTTATCTACTTGGTACAAACTTTTAACTTATTAATTCAAGCAGTGTTTATTTTAAAATTATTTATACTTTAAAAAAAATTCAAGTCCTCGATACTTTTTCAAATTGATCATTTTATTCTATAGAAGTCTTCCTTTATCTTATGACTACTTTTTGTGGAAATGAAAGTAATGGGTATTTTTATACCTATAATATTATTTTAGTAGAAATGATTACATTATATAAATCCATTTAGACAAATTAAATAAATATTATTATTAAGAAAAAAACTCAAAATAAATTTGTTGGATGGGTAACAATTATAATAAATATTTCAAATTTTAATTTAATTTGTAGGGATACTGGATGATGGGTTAAAAATATATGCCAACTTAGGTGGTATAATTCCTTGTGCCAATATTCTTGATGGATTGGTTTTGAAAATTGTTCTTTCAAAAATGTAAAATCACCCTCCAAGGTTTGTGTTACCCATCAAGGTATGCTTGTAACTCACCTTAACCTAGTATGATAAACTCCACGAGGCTTTCTAGTGAATTTTTACCTAAAGAACAATGGTAATGAGTTATTATTTATAATAATTCAAAAATTAAGGTGTTCACTTAAATTGTAAGAGCATCCTTAATAAAATTTAGATGAGTAAAATAAAAATTAAATCTACACTAAGGTCTAAACTAAGGCCTTCTATATACTAGGTTAAAGAAAACAATATAAAAATAGAACAAAACAAATAAAATAAATGAGTGAACTGCACATATTCAATTACAACATTCATCCTTAAGTCTAGATAAAGTCTTAGGAAGACCAAGTTATGAATTAGGTATAAATTGCAAAACAAATAGTGCCATCACCTTTAAGAAATAATCTAAAGGATACTTTGAACTTTGCGAGACTATTTGAATGAAATTAATTTCTAGTGGTGCAATAATTTTGAGAGAACGATGGAGGAGAGTGGATTTGGGAATATAGATTGGGTTGAACATTATGTTACAATAGATGTTTAGGTTTCTATAGATGGGGGTTTTATTCGAAGAATAGAGTACATATGTGGAGGCTCTATCAAGAAGGATGTGTTGGTTTTCTCATCTTCTTCTATTAATAATATTTTTCCTTGCATGGTACTATATATAATACATTTAATTTTTATGAGAACATTTTTTTGCATCCTTTCATTTTGTACTTCTATTACAAGATATGATGAGGATCAAAGTAATGTGATATATCTATGGATGATGATCTTTTGAATATATTTCCAAAAAAAATTTAAGCTATCATTTTACAAAAATATGAAAATATAATTTGAAATAACATTCCCAACCGTTATAAAGAATCTTAGGAGATAACATTGTGTGAAAATTAAATTTTGTACATAGAAAAATAAAAAAAAAATATCTTCATATATATATGTTTATTTGAGGTTAATCATCATTACATAATTGCACAATATTTGCAAGATTTTTTTTGATGTAAACTTACATAAATATACAAACATAATTTGAAATAAAATTACCAATCACTATATATAATATTAGGATATAACAAGGTGTTAGAATAGTATTTGGCACATAGAAAAATAACATAACATGTCTCAATATATGTCTATTTTGAAGTTAATCATATTTACATATATAGATGGTCTATGTACATAATATTCAAGATATAGAAATGGATATATGAATGTACATAGCAAGAGTTAAATGCAAATAATAAACATGCTTAATGGCTATAAGAAAAATGTTTTATTTTTCCTAGCCAACGAATGTAATAATTATGATAGTGAAATCTAGTAGAAATTGTAAAAAGATAACATTATCTAAAATTTATTTTGTAGCATTAGGCTATGCTAGTAGAAGCTAAAAATATTTTTCCAAAACAAAACAACAAGGTGTTTGTTTAGATTAAATGAGTAGGGTAGGGCCTTGATCCCTGACAAAATTAGCAAAACAGTCCAGAACAAATAGCCACTGGACAAGAATCACAAAAAAGAGGAGATAGCCAAGGAAACAATATGATAGCTCATCTCCCTAAATAATAGGTAGAAAAGAGGAGCCACCAACAAGACCAACCTAGAAGCAGATAAAAAAGTACAACTCTAGCATAGGAGCTAGGAACTATCTACTTTACTAAAAAAAAATGACCTTATACTTCTTTTGATTCACAACTATCCACACTGACTAAGAAATAGGATTAGAAAGATCAGAAGGGAAAGAATCCCCATTGGAATAACAAACAAGTAGAACAAAGAAGCATCGGGTGAAGATTTAAAATCCAAGAATGAAGCAACAAGCTTTGAAGTTAAGCCATCCTTTTTTAGCATAGAAGAAGCAGGGGCCTCAAGGGAGGCATCACACCTAGTAGAAGGAACAACCATATCCAAAAACAACCCAGCAAAATCCAAAAATGTATTAACTTTATGAAGTTTGTTGGTCCTTCAAATGTAGTAACTTTATGAAGTTTAATCATTTCATCTTCCATGTCTATTTTATGCATGTATCTAAAATTGCATCTAGAGATGCTAGTTGAACAAATTTGGCATCAAAAAGCATTAAGAGATATTTTCACAACCATTTTCTTATATTTTTATTGTCCATCAATAGAGGGAAAGAAAGGTCATAAAATTTTTCCAAGTGGAGTTTTAAGATAGTGACCTTTACACATTGTTTTTCTCTAGAAATCTTGTATTTGTGATTGATGAAATATCAATTAGATTTCTAAAATTTTGGGGGGAAAGGTGGCTCTTTGAGAAGAAAGGATTTTTTCAATCCCTATAGTGTCATACCATATTTTTAATGTTTTTGAAAAGGAAAAATAGGTTTTACGGACTGAAACCACAAAGTTTAAACATACAAAGATAGAGCAAAAAAAGTCCAAGAGAACAGACAGCTGTCCCAAAAAGAAACGACAGCAACAAAGAGACAATAGGGTCCAAAAAAGGACCGCCAAAAAGCCAGAGAAGACAACAATAGCACTACTCCATGAAGTTCAAAAACTCCTCGGCTTCCTTCTCAACTTCACTCATTTCCTGTATTCCCTGCTTGAGGATTTGAACCATATGTGTAGAAGCAAGGGACCTTCCTCTTCGTGTTAGCCCGGGTGCAAGTCGAAATCCCTTCAACAACATCTCTGCTACAACCTCTGTCCGCATCCAAGTCCACGAACAGTGAGCGCTTTTGATTTTTTTCCAACTTTTCCACCATAGCATTAATGATAATGGTGTTATGCCTAGCAATTTTATGATTATGTGCCCCAGTGGCCCTGATATTTTGGCCAATCTTGGACATATTGCTCTCCAGCCTAGACAATCTTTCCTCCTGCAACTGTTGCCTTTTCTCCATTAAGGGGGTGTTCTGTCCATCATTCTCTTTACGGCTCCGGCTCACCTTCAGCTCCAACTCCATGACTCTGTTGCTAAGATCTATATTATGACCATTCAAATCATAGACTTCCTTATGGGCCCACTTAAGAGCAGTGAAAAGGCCATCAACACTTTTTTCTGCCACACTCATTATGTCATGAAACCTAAAGTTATTCGGGGCAGAATTAATTTCGTCCTGATTAGGGGGTCTTTTAGGGGCATTCACAAATCTTCCAGACGTAGTGGCACTAGGGATCGACTCTTTACTAGCCATAGGATTTTCAGAATGAATTTCCAAAGAATTCCCAGAGTACAAAACCAATTTCATAACCGAGGCACCTTTAAACCCAGAGACCAAACCTGGGGTAGGGAAACCAGGTGAAGGTTGGGAATTAAGACAAGACGACAGAGTAGAACCCGACATAGGGCAACCATGCGAGGGTTGGGGGTTAAGACAAGAAGGCAAAGAAGAACCCTCAAGGACATTCTGGCAAGAAAGGGACTGAGGGTCAGTGGTTTTAGTACTAGCATGAGCAAAAACAAAAGGGGCCAAAGGATCATTCTCCCTGCTACTTTCCATATCCTCATCGTCCAACTCCCCAGCAGCAACATTTTTAGGCAGAGCGGGTAAATTTTGGAAATGCTCAAAAATGAGCCTGACAAGACCAGGGTGAATAATAGAAATCCGCCTAGGGTTTCTTTCAACATCATCAAGGCAATTCTTCAAAGAAGAGAATAAATAAAAAGGAAAAGAGATACGAACCTTATGACGAAAGTGGTTCAAAATGGCAAAGTGATAACCATACGCCTTGGTGAAGCCCCCATCAACTGTGATGTACTCCATGATGACTCTCAAAACTTTCCTACATATTGATTTAATGGACTCCACATCAAAGTAGCTATTAGAAACCTTATCCAGCTTAGCCTTCTCCTTATCTTTCTTAGGAAATCTGATAACCGCTTCATCAGAGAACCGACGGTCCCGATAAAATTTCACACCCTCAGTTGAAAGACTAGTAATCTCACCAATGATTTGCTCATTCAGCTTAACATTCCTACCAAACAGCACAATCTCACCATTTTTCCAATTTTTGGCGAAATAGTCTAGGATCATCTCATTAGTACCATGGAACTTTTCCAAGAACGGAACTAAACCTCCCTTTTCAATTTTTTCCCAAGCTTTAACATTCTTCCTGTGCTCTTGAAAGCTGCTTGGCTCAACATGTTTTCTCTCTCCCCCCATCTTCAAAGCTCTGCTATACCAACCCCTACAGTTGCTCTGGGTCCTGTATGAGCTTATTTTCCCAGACACCCAAAAAGCGTGCCGAAAATGCTTCTCGAAAAGGAAAATGACATCGGTCCCATCAAATCTAATGAGATCGATGTACTTAATCTTTATCCACTTCATCATGGCGAAGACAAACTTCTCTTCCATGTATAGAATCATAATAATTGCGATATTATAATATAATAATTTAATAACTTTAAAATTTTGAGTTAGACAAATAATCAAAATCTTGTGATGATTAAGATCTAAGAATTTGAAGGCTTAAGACAAGATTTAGGTTGTGATTTAGTTGAGTTGTGATTTTATTTTAATGGTGTGACTTCATCCATTATATAAAAATAGATCTTTGATCATTATAGAAAATACTTACTTGGATTATATAAGTGTGAGGAAAACAAGATGGTGCTCAAGAGTGTTTGTTGTGAGCTTGTTATGCTAGTGTTGAAGTGTGAAACTTCATTAACCCTTAGTCAAGCCCCTAGATTGAATTAATAATAGTAAAGAGAGATAAGGTGACAATGAATGTCAATGTATATGAGTTGTCCCTCATTTTCAACTACCCATTTGAAACTGAGTCCCTCATAAGTTTGTCAAATAGTCTTGCTTATTTCTTGACTCTCAAAGTCATGTTCAATTTGATCAATTTTTGTGTCAAAGAGTTTCATTGATTTAGGTGACTTAGGAAATATTGGTCCTCACATGTGTGAATAAGAAGTTTCTAAGAGAAATATGCAAATAATTATTATTTTTGGGTTTTCAGGGGTCTTTAGCAAGGTTTCATGAGACATGTATTTGTGTTTCCAAATATTGGAAGTATAGCATAAAAAAAGTATTTGGGTTTCTAGAGTTTCAAAACAAATCTACCTCAAATTTTGTAAATGTGCTCCTAAAACAAAAAATATTGGTGTCCCTCAAGGGAGTAGGTTTTTGGAGATTGAAAACACTTTTGACATGAAAAAATGAGTTCAAAATCTAAAACCCTAATCACAAGTCATAGAGGAGTTCTCTGATGTCATATATGATACAAAAGTAACCTATCTTAGCTTTTGTGCCTTGCATTGAATTATTGTAATGCATCTCATGAATTTATCCTCCCAAAATCCATTTGTCATAGGCACCCCTATTTTATAGTCATCTAGGCTTTAAAAATGCCTTCCCAAAACTCCATTGCAAATACTTAGACCCTCTTGTGGAGATTCCAATGCTCTATAATCACTAAACCATCCATTGGGTACTATTTAACAAAGCCCTAGTTCCATTCGTTTATGTACAAAAATTTCATGATAACTTTAGGGTTTTAAGGTTTTATTTTTTTGCATATTTTTCATGTTTTCCTTAACAAAATAATTGAATTTTTTCTGAATCAAGAATAAAATTTGTAAAGTTGTGTTTTGTAACCCTTTGCTAAACTACTCCTTGATATTGATTCCCCACATCCATTTGACATTTGAAGCTTTCAAATCATAATACATTTTTACATACAACTAGGTTTCTTGCAATCAACCTTTGGAATCCTAATTTACACAACCATTTTAAGATTTTGAGCTTCTTGCATAATAATATAAAATCTACATAATAATTTATAAACCCTAAAACTCTTCCTAAGAATATTTTGAAAGATTATTACAAATTGTGTCATGTTCTCTCCCTAATTAGAGTGGATAAATAAAAAACTCAAAGGAGTAGTTCCATCCATAAATATCACATATGAGCTTGCTCACATTTTTACACTAACTTGTGACACATGATTCTTGAAGAGTTTTGTACTTGAGAATGGAATGTGTCAGCAAGAGAACTTCTATGATTAGCTATATTGTTGTAAGTCTCATTATATAGGCTACTACATTCCCTATTTCCATCAATCTTTGAACTTATCATGGTTTATGCATGAAATTATAATCTAGACAATAGGCAAACCAATAAGTCATTGAGTCAATCTATACTTCAAATTATGCCATATTGTACATAGCAGATTATTGGAATTCTAACTTATGAAAAATATGCTAAGTTGATGTACACCAAATAATATTATGAAACAATCCAAACAAACAATAAGGTCCTAAATTATTGATGGCTTAAGAAGAAGAAAGGTTCTCGAATGCCCAAAACACTTCATAGGAATCACTTTCATGAGGAAGTGGATGATTTAAAATCGTTAAATTATAGGGTCTTGAGAAACCCCATTGGCAAATATTTAAGTTCATGGATATTTCATTTTATTACCATTATTTTGGAAGAAAAATAACATATTTATTGGGGAACTCATAACAATAACTTTCACAATTTTTTTTATTTTGGAAGAAAAATAACATATTTATTGGGGAACTCATAACAATAACTTTCACAATTTTTTTATGCAAGGTATTTTTTTTCTACATGACCTCATTGTATTTTCAAATTACCAAAGTTAGAATCTCATGTGAGAGAGAGTAGGAAACAGGTTATGACCCTAATCATCAAATGGACATAAATTACTCTCTAATTAGAATGAGAGGAGAAGTAAAACTTCAATGGGTAAGAGAATTAATTGTCTTAATGAATACAACAACAATGATATCTAAATGAGGAAATTCTAGTTGAATTATTTCTCAACATTACACACATTAGAATGAGTGATTTTATGGTTGCTCCCCACAAGATTCCTAAATATGTTAGTAACAAATTAGTACTATTGAAATTATGTATATAAAAAAAAAAAAATTGAAATATTTTTTCAAAGAAGCAAAAAGTGTTGAAGTTGATAGTGAGCCCCAAATCTCCCAAAAATCTCCTACAATCAAAACTCCTATCACATGTAGAGAAAAAACATGATTGTACTATGCAACTTTGAGAAGAGATTTGATCTAGAGAAACATGATGGCTTATGTATTGATTAATCTATATGAATGCAATATATGATAAATAATGCTTATAAAAGAAAAAATAAACCCTAGATGAAACCTTATGTGAGGATTAAGTTATATCATGACAAGTGTCATCATCCTTTACTATGAGACAACATACATCCTAAATATAAAAAAAATACTCTTAAGCTTAGCTTAAGTGAAATAAAGTAAAAAGGGGTGTAATCAATTAATTAGTTAGGTGATTATCCTATTTACTCTATCACAAAGTAGGTATTCAACTTCCACTATCTATTGATTATTACACATGGAATATTTACTTTTTTCTATGCCAAAAAATGAAAAGTAGAGATGTCTTTAGAAACTATAAATTTATTAAATAATAGATTATCATGGATTATTGTAGGTTTATTTTTTTCTAAATTGAATCCTTTAGAATTAAGAAAATCTTTATAGAAGTATTAGATGATGTTTATGTTCTTGGTCTAACATAGTGAACAACTAATTTATGATAAACAAACTACATGAATAAATTAGTCAATACCAAAGGTCAAGAACATTGAAGAAATGATTGAATAAAATGTTGAAAGAAGCATGGCTTGGTTGAAATGAAAAATCAGAGAATCCAAATTAGAGAGAGACAAATCTTCTCACAAAGTAAAGAAGGTAAGAGATCCCGTCGAAAAGAAGAAAATTGTCTCTTCACCAAAGGTCATGCTACACAAATTTTTGTTGTCAAAACAATTAATGTTGATGAAGAAGAGTATCCCAAAGATATTGATAAACTGCTCTGATAAGAAGAATCCTATACTCAAATTTACTTTTTCACGAAAAACTCAATATATTGAAGAAGCTCAATCTCTTTCTTATAAAATCAACCTTCAATTAATACTAATTAGAGGGGATACATAGACATAATAAATAATGTTACCATATATTTCATACAAACTACATACAAAGTCAACATCTAAATCTAAAATAACATTAGGTTTGTAAGAATTAATTTGGAATAAATTTCTAGGTACATTTAAAAACCACCCTTACTATCTATTACTATCTTTATCATAAAAAAATATGACTTTAATAATTTATAAGATCCAAAACTACCCTGAGACAAGATTAAAAACAAAATAAATATAACAGACCTTAAGGTGAAAAATAAAGAAACTCTATATGGTCATACAATATAACCAACCATTCTAAGATGCACTTTCATTCCACATATTAAAAACCTACCTATGTGAAATGCAATTTCAATATATCTTTTAAAATATTAAAATTCTTATAGTTCTAGATAATCTTAATGGATTGACTTGGTCATTTTGGCTTGGTTTCTTTTTGAAGTAATCAGACGAGTACCAGGAAGGCGACAGCAATTACTACTATATCCAATAAAAACAAGCCAAACAGGCATCAAACAGGTTGTAGTCCAGTTGGGTTGATCTCCCTGTCCGGACTCACGAGGTCGATCTTATCATTTACTTTGTTCACATGATATGATTCTGGAATCTTCCAGACAAAATACAGTTTTGAAGGAGCATTGAATCTGTTCACCACCTGCTTAACAGCTCAGATGACTCATTTTCCTACAAACGACAAATAGCTTCTAGAATCGTGGTCGAAACTTTCACCTGGTTTGTCCACAAACCGCGTGTGTATAAATAGTTTTCGCGTATTCTCTCTTTAATCAATCTGCTCTGCTCAATAGGCGTCTAATTGGAGATTCTACCAACACAAATCCGCAGCCTTTCTTTTCCTAATTCGACAATTATAGCATGGCAGTTGATAATATAGCAGCGTGGGATTTGGCTTTGGCGACGAAGAGGCCATTGAAGACGGAGCTTCATACCATTTATGAGGAGGATGAGGAGATGGGTGATGATAGGCCATTGATTTCATCCAGTGATAAATCCCAATTCCAAAGGTTTCAGCAAATGACAATACTCATGGGTGTCATATTGTCGTTGCTTTTTCTTCTGCTTCGTCCTCTTCTCAAAGCAAGCTCTGTTGTAGTGAGATAGAAAAGGATGTGTGGGTTAGTGTACAGAAAATAATTTGCACATAATTGGGGTTTTTATTGAATGTGGGAAACTAGTTTTTATATTCCATTGGTTTCAGGCATTCCATCTCTATCAAACATGTTTTCTTTCTAGTAGTACAAAACTATTCATAAATGGAGAGAATGAAGGGACACCCATGCTGAGTATAACATTACATGGCTGGGTTTTGACTTTGCTTATTTCCTGAAAATTCGTTAAACAATTTTTCATTTTTGACTAAAATTTAGATATTATCTTAATTTCCTCTTGAACAAAATTGCCATATTAAGTTTTCAATTGTAATTGAATCTAATTATAAGAGTTAAAAATAGTTTTGGTAGTCGAAATGTTAAGTTATTAGTGTTATGTAACATCTAACAGCATACACATTAACATGTCATGAGTAAATTATAATAAATATAACATGTTCTATAAGAAGAATATGACTTTCAACACATACACAATATCTTGCAATAATTAGATATCAATAATGCAACATATATGCTCATAGATACATATATTTCTAATTCACAATAATGATTATCATTTTGATATTTTTTAACCAACAAGATATCTTGACTCTCCCATACATAATCTTAACAAATGAAAATGTTCAATTACACTTATAGACAACACTATAAGTAAGAATAATAAGAAGAGTAAACTCCTTACTTTAGTAATCCAATTATTATATTTCCATTTCAAAGAATGATGCATTCCAATATTGATTACATTTCTTAATCTTGACATCTCTCATGTTTCTAATATCACTACCAAATATATACTATTTAGCAAGTCATTTGTACGGGTCAAGAAAGATGTAAATCTCCCCTCATTCTACTCATTTTTATCTTGAGCTCTCAAGTTCTCACCACCCCTAAGTTTGGAGGTGTCCAAGTGTCACACATAGAATAACAATCATAGTTTAATGATAAGGTATCTCACATAGAACATATATGATTTAACACACAACATCCAATAAATTTAATGACTAATAATGACATATGATAATGAGTAGTAAGCTATAACAAGGTCATGTAGTGATATATGTTAATGCCATGTAACAAGGAATATAAGCTCCTATAACAACATAATCCAATATCTTGTAGTGAATTAAACAAGGTCTAAACTATTAATGGGAGAACTGGTACCATTAAGATAAACCCTAGTTCCACCCATTCCTTTACATAAGTTCACAACTCACTAGTTTAACCCTAAGAAGGAAAACCACACAATATAATACACATGGTTCATATAGGAAAACAACACAACAAAATGGTTTGAACAAGAAGAATACATAAAATAATATAATACACACACAAAATAATATAATGTACCAACATACTTTTACCAACATTTAAGTTCACAACTAATATAGTAAGGAGAAAATACAGATGGAATATAGGTCTACCTAGAGCCTACCTAGAAGTAATGCAAAATTTTAAAAAATTAGAACAAGGAAAGGACTTAGAAAGGAGAGTGCTTATATTTTTCTTACAACAAAGAAACACTATCTAGCTTTAATATTACAAAGTTAGGATGAGCATCAAAAGTATGTGATATTTTGAGCTTTTGAACAATTATTTTAGGCTATGTTCACCCTATTTTCATTTATTTATCATTCCATAAAAGGATAATTTGGATAGTAAAAATGATTAATAAAACAAATTTCCAACCTACTATACCTTCAACTTGACTATGAAGCTCAAATTTCATATTTAATTCAAGTCAAGTAGATATCAGTCATGGAAATTATGATCTTCAAGCATAAAAATTGTTAAAATAAGTCATTAAAGAAACTTGTTTTTTGGAAATGACTAGAAATTTGGTTTACACAAACTTATAATAGAAATTCAAGAACTCCCAAAATAGTTGTTAAATATAAAAATAACCAATCATTCAAGAATGTGTTACCATGCACCATAAATTGGTCTATGTAGTTCGACATGAATTCCTCCAATAGTATGAGTTGTAAATCCTTGTGGATGGGTAGGAGTGATAGATATCATTGTTTAGTTAATAGAGTTTTTGTAATGCCCCGTCATAATAACCTAAGGAATGTTGCAATAGTGTATATTTAAGTGAAATAATTTTTTTTTAAAAGTATAATTATTAAGTTAATTAGTTGCATACATTCATTAAGTTACGAGACGATACACTACTTTGAGTTTCCATAAGCGACTTTAGTATTTCGCATTGCACATATTAATTAATAACATAAAGATAAATATTGCATAACATTGAATTTCATTCAAGATAACATAAAGTACAAATTTGTTTCTTACATTGCATTTGATAAAATATACAATACTCATCCATCTGATGAGGTAGTTCAATAATAATTACAATTACAATTACAAGTGTTCACCTCACAACATTTGAGGGATGTTTTCAATACAAGTTTTACAATAATGCAATAAAGAAAGTACTTCTGTTTCCAAGTGCGAGCTCTCCATCCATGAAGCTCTCGACGCCATGATCACAAACTGGGGACCCAACGGAGTAAGGTGCACGTTCCACCCAACCATGTGGTACCCGTAGGTCCACCCCCCGTGCTAGGAGATAGTAATATGGTTACCTAGACATAATCTACTAACCCTAGACACTAGTACAAAACAAACTAATGGTTACATTGCTTCCAGATTTTTGACAATTGAATGTGCTACATACACAAGGTTAACTGTTACTTTAGGTGGAGTGTCATCACAACATAGCAAAGGTTACCCTGGTGTTTCTTCCTAGGTTCCGGCCCCCATCATGGGTTACCCTGGTAACCTCTTACGAAACCCGGCCCCATTGCAAATCATTGCGGAATCGAATGTCTTTTGAAGAAACAAGACACCGATTTGCCATTCCAGGCCTTCTCGTCTTATACTCATGACTGTAGTAGCTCAAGAGTCTATAAGTGAGGCATAAACATCTTGTTAAGAGTTTTAAATCTAACTACTGTGTTCTTTAGTTATCATTGACTTACTAACTCTTTGTAAGTTAACACATGTACAACCCAAGTTAACTCAAGAAATACATTTGAACAATAATATACCCTTTCTACACAATTCATTCTGGAAGACTAATACAACTACAACTTTCCCAATTTGCCCAAAAGAACACAATAAACGCAAATCCAGAAAAGTAAAAGTCTATAGTTCGGATATACTAAATCCATCCAGGCAATATTTAGAAGTATAAAATTAATCTTCCAAAGTAAAATTTAACTTCTATTTATTTCAAATTACAAATCTATAATATGCCCAATGTTATAATCATTTACTAAAGTAAAATCCATATAAACTTTTAAAATCAACAGGTTAATCTAAACACCAATATCTATTTCAAAAACATTTAATAAATTGCTTTCAAATATCACAGTAATAAAACCAATATATTTATGTTTCTAATTTCCTTTAGAAACACATTAATATAATTTAATATATTAATATCCCAAATATATATATATATATAATCATATATACACACATATACATATATATATATATATATATATATAATTATAATATATATTAAGTAAATAAAATATCATAAATAAATTCCAAATTTTTATCCATATTATTCATTTAAACCAAATCGCAATATACATATTTTAAAAAGGAAATATTAAATCCTTAACAAATCGCGGCCCAGCCGCTACCTCCACAGTTGGGGAGGACGCAGCCCTAACCAGGGCTGCGCCCAGCAGCCGTGGGCTGCTGTGCGCAGCCTTGGTGGCTACGCCCACCATTAAAGAGAATGGGGAGGGTTTCGGCCCTCCCCAATATTACTGTTTTAATTTTTTTTTTAATTTCTTTAAAAACAAAACCTCTGCGGATTTCGCCATTCAACGAATATCAAATTTCGATTTTTATAAAAATTCGATTTTTTTTAAAATAAACATGCGCCTGTACGGCGATTTTAGAAAATATCAATTTCAAAATTAAATTTCATAAACATATATATGTATATAAATATATATTAATATATATATATATATGTTTTTATATATATATATATATGTATGTTTATATATATATATATATAAATAACCATCAAGATATAACAAATATAGACAATTTGTTTTATGGTAAAATTTTCCACAGAGAATAAAGGAAATAATATTCACATTCTATATAATCCATTCTAAAATAATAGTTCATCAACAGGGATTTTTTTTTTTTTTTTGTTAATAACAAAACCCCCATTCTTTACCAGATTTAACAAATGATAAACACAAAAATCCTTCATAGATCTTTCCTACTGTTAAATCCTCTTGCCTGTAGGAGAAATCCTCTTACCTGTAGCGTACAATTCCCAAAAGCTTCTCCAAAGAAAACCCCAAATCCAAGAAAGCTTTAACTAACCACAAAGATCCTCCAGGCAAAGGGATCTTCCACAAATATACAGTATTACCAAATTAACACAATACAGAGAAATTTTGCAAAGCTCAGTAATTTTTCCCGTGAGGAAATTGAATAGCCTCTGTAATTTCCAAATCCCCAGATGATATCCATCAACAACCTCAACAATAAAATAAATGCACTGGCACACATGTTGAGAAGTGCAAAATATCTTCTCAACCACTTCTCGGCAATCTTGCCAATTTCAATTGCATGTAATTAATTAATTTAATTTAAATTTACAACCAATATTCAAATCACATGCATTTATTTTTTATTTAATTTTCTAATTTTCAAATACAAATTTAATTTACAATTCAAATGCCATTTCCACAAATTAATTTAATTTAATTAATTAATTTATTTAATTAAATAAGTTTAATCTTTTAAGATCAAACCATTTAACCAAATAAGCTAATTAATTAATTAAATAATCATGCAACTAATTTCTTCAACATTTAAAAATTAATTTAAATAACAGTAAATAAGACATAATAACTATTATTAAAATTGACCAGATTTTCCTATCAAAGCAATTTAATCCAATCAAGAAAAGACAAGACAACCAAGACTCAAACTAAAACTGACAATGTACAGTGACCGGGTTATAGACTAAACTAGGGTGAACCAAACTACTATCTCCCGATCAACATATCTGTTGAGTCTTGACACGCTCAGACCTGAGTACCCAGGTGGAGTCGGTGTCATGTACCTGCAATTCCTACAACCAAACAATAACATGCATATATATATAAACCATTGTACAGGCACACCGTGCGGAGAAAATCACGGATATCACAGGGCACTCGCAAGTGAGTGATGCGATTCCGTTCTCCACACCAATACACGTCACATCAGACTGACGAAATAAATTAACAGTTAGTCCATCATAAATATGTACATAGCAATAATCAACTGAAAATACACATCTATGCTATCTCAAAGCATATCAGAAATCAAATATCGCAGTACAATGTATCATCATGTCACAGAGTAAATCCACTATCGCTCAAAATCAGCGAACAAAATATCCAAACAAAGTATCATAGTCTAACAGTGTGAAAGCATAACATCAGAAAGCATAAGCATAAATGGAGGGGTACTATAGTTTTCATGTTAAGGAGGACCCAATATGATATGATAGTTTGAATGTTAGAGTAGTTGGTGTGGTTATATGAAGGTGAGGTAAGGATTTTTCTACCCTCTCAAAAACAATCATAGGTGGAAGAAGAAACAATCCTTTTTTTTTATCATTTTTGTTAAAATTAAATTTATTTTAGGTTGAGAGACTTTCCTTAAATCCTTTCTTCTAATTAGACATGCTTTTTTAAAGGAAGGTTCATTAATGAGAACTTTATTACAATCAAGGGCAACATGTTTCGGTGAAAATATTCTAGGAAGGATTTTTGCATGACTCTAATTGATTTAAAAAATCCTTATGGAAAAACTGAGTGGGCTTTATTTTGAAAACTATGAAATCTTTGGGATTTGGTGATTTTTTGTAGATATGAGGAATTATTTTTAAAGATGTTTCTACTCAAATTAGTATCAATGATTAGTTGCCAAATCCTTTTAAACTTTAAAGGACTATTAGAAATGGACACCCTTCAACTCTATCTTTGTTTGTATTTGCTACTAAAGCTTCCCATTATATTCTTAAACATTCCCGAGGTACTCTTGTAAATGGGTTGTCTCTCCCTAATCATGATTCCTTAATTGAGTATTGGGTAAAAGCAAGAAGTTGGGTCCACGAAAAGGGGAAGTTTCGGCCAAAAAAATCTCATGGAAAACGTGTACGCATTATTAAAAAAATGTGTATGCATTATGCTTCGGGTAGTCGAGCCTAAAAAAATGCATATGCACTAAAAAATGCGTACACGTTATAACACGTACATGTTTTATAATGCGTACACATTTTATAACACATACAAGTCATTTATTTAAATAATTAAATACCTTTTAGAAATGTGTAAGAATTTTGTAACACAAAACACGTAAGCATTTTGTAACACAAAACACGTAAGCATTTTGTAACACAAAACACGTAAGCATTTTGTAACACAAAACACGTAAGCATTTTGTAACACAAAACACATTTAAGCGTTTCTAAAAAGTATTTAATTTTTTAAATAATCAAGAAAATAAAGAAGGCATATGTGTTTTGTAACGCGTACGCATTTTTAAAATTTTGAATTCCCAACCCACATGCTGCCTCTATTTTAGGCTCGGGAAAGGCTTGGCAACCCGACCCTTAGCCTTTGACTTGCAACTAAAAATCTAAGGCAGATTGAAGAAGAATGCCCAACTTTGGCAATATAGCTAATGGACTTTTTTCTAAATCAATCTATAAAATTAAAACCCTTTAGAGAACACGATGTCTAGTTTCCAAATATATAATTTTCATTAAGATTGGATTATATTTATTATTTTTTAATTAATTTCTAAGAAAACTAGTCCTTAAACTTGAAATATTAGGGAACCTTTTTTGTTTTTTAATAACTTTTTTTTGGTTAAGTTTCTTGTAAAAAAATTATATGGCATCAATCTTCAGACAATTCTCTACACAATGATAAAAAAACAATTCAAAAAATGTTTAGTTTAGGTCCAATTTATGCTGTCTATACAAGTTGATTTTTAAAAACAACAATTAAGGCCAATAGAAATTCAATAAAAAAAATATATTCAAAAAAAAATTACAAAAAAATTTCCTCATCAATCTTCATGTTGTTAGCTCTCTTTCCCCAAAAGGAATTAGAAAAATACTTTTATTTGGGTCAAAAAGTGGTGTTCGTATACGTGCAAGGTATGGTAAAAAAAGGGACTTTTAAAAAGTGGTTTTTATACATCCCTATAAAAATTTAATTTCTATCATTTGGGTATTTGAATAAATTACTTATTTGGAAACTAGATTCAAAATGCTAAATTTCATCTTACTAACTTTTTTTGAGATTCATTGTGTGTCTCAAATTTTTAGTCCAAGTGTGACAAATTATGAAAAATAACAAAAACATTTCCACTTTTTGAGGTGGACCCAACTACTTGCATGATCCCTATTTGTAGATGATACAAATTTATTCCCTATTTTAGATGAGCTAAATTTTGATAATTTACAAAATATGTTTGACTATTATTATGTTGCTTTTGGTTCAAAGATTGTTTATCATAAATTTTTCATTTTATGTTGGGAGGATAGCCCACTTGGTTGAGCAGCTAAAAAAGGAAGGGATTGGGTGGACATCATAGGAAAGTCAAGTTTCTCAGTGTTCCATTTTACTTATCCCTTTCATTAAAGTCTATGCGACTATGTGCAATGGATGAAATTGCTAACAAAGGTCTCTAAGTGGAAACCTAAACATTTTTCTATTCGAAGAAGGTTTCAAGTTTTACAAAAATTATTTAATTCTTTCTCTTTGTATTTCTCTTCCCACATAAGGTAGCGTGAGAGCTGGAAAATATAGTAGAAAAAGGCACATTGTTGGTTTCCTAGACATTTTATATAGATCAAGGAATAAGGGAGGTATGGGGTTCAATAAATTTTTTTGCAAGGGGTTTCTCTTGCTATAAGATGGATGCTTAAGTATCTTGATGGCTATGAGCCTTGGACAATTCTGATTAGGAAAAATATGACTTGTGATTTTCCTAAAGGTCATCCCAATTGGAAATGTCCTAGCCTTATTATTTTGTTGTATGGTACCTTTAGAAATCATGTTGGTCCAACATTATTGTGTTTGAATATATTTATAAGTCTTGGGAGAGGGCCAAGAAATATATGGTGGACTAGGATGCTAAGAATATTAATAAACTTGTAGACATGTAAAATTGACCTAACACCTATCACACACGGTAAACAACGTTTTCACATCATCAATATCATCATCATCAAATATCACTGCATTTCACATCAAAATCATCCAAAACCCTAATTTCCCCTATTAATTGAATAAAACAACATTATTTAATTAATTCACTTTTTTTTTAATCTTTTTTGACGAATTAAATAAATTTCATTTATAATATAATAAAGTCCTAAAAACCCTATTTCTGCTATTAATTGAGTAAAACGACATTATTTAATTAATTCCCTTTTCTATCATTTCAACCAATTAAATAAATTACATTTATTTAATGAAGTCCTAATCTCATGTTACTTCGTCCTGATTAGTTAAATAACACCAATTATTTAATTACGTTGCTAAATCACGTTATTCCCCTAAGTTAATTGAATTATTAAATCATAATAATTTAATTACGACACTTTCCCTCCAAAATTTGAATAATTAAATCAAACTAATGCAAATTTGTTTGCAAAAGTCAAATTTGATTTGCACGTTCAATTACAAAAAGGAATTAATTAATGAAATCAATTAATCAATCTTCCTCACCCACTTTCTAATTGAGAAAATTACGATTGTTGATTGAGCCATCTAATTTGCTGACTAATCCATCTATTTCCTGACTAAGCCATCTAATTCGTGACTAATCAATCTAAACCTTGACCGAGCAATCTATTCCTCAATCCCACTGATCATTCAATCTATTCCTCAATCACACAAATTGTGCAATCTACTTTGCACAATCTATTCATGTCTAAATCCTCTCAACACCTTTCGACTATTGATCTTAACTCAACATTGTTTAATCCTGATCGTCCATTTCAAATCTCATTTTCTATATAACCTCTTTCCTCACAAAAAAAGGATCAAAGATCCAACATCATTTGCACAACGAAGTAATGCCAACATTCACAACCACCATTAGAGCTTCAACATTTCTTTGATCAACCAACCAAGACATTGTATCAAAGCTTCACACACGAACAATGGAGGCTTCGTAGTGATACAAACAATCCAACATTAGACACACTCTGATACAAGATTGTAACACTTTTCTTTTGTTTTGAATTCCATTTGGTAATCATAGGATTTCCTAATATGTTTTCAATAGCTTAGTTTCATTTCGTAAGTGTAGGATTAAATCTAGATTAGTGTTCTTGATCTTAGCTTAGATTCTGATTTCAATTGCATTTTATCTTGTGTGCATCTATGATTTTCCCCTTCACACATTTTGGCATGCCTAATGGGACCCTAGTCCCCTACACTAACGATCTTGTGATCCATTTTTGAAGTTGCAAGTTTCAAAATCGCTTTTGGAGAAGTTTTCACGGACTTTCCCATAAAATTTTGCAATTGTCTGTCAAGAAAACCAGGGACTTGCCTCTGAAACCTGTACAGTTGACACTAAGAACCATGAAATTTCTATTTTTCTAAGCATTTGACTATTGACAGGGGAACACTTTCTCTAAACCTGTGCATTTTCTCTCTGACAGAGGGCACACTTGACTCTAATTTCTATGCATTTTCTTTGATAGACCTGTGTTCGAGATCTGTAAATTTGTAACTAATTTTTTTGCTAACGGATGCCTGTTTTTGAATGTGTGATAGGTGATAACATGTTTGTATGCAGGGTTTGGGAAACACTAACACGTTTTTTGTAGGGAAGATGAATGGTCAAAGCACTCCAAATTTACAAATATTTTTTGTTAAGTTAGGAATATTTGTTTTGGTGCATAAAAGGAACAAACACACTTTGTTTTTAAGGTGCTCTTAAAATGAACTATTTCAAGATTTCTTAAAGTAGGAATTGTTATTTGGTGCTTAAAAAGAACAAACACAAATGCACACTTCATTTTGGTGTTATTAAAACTTGAACCATTTCAAGCTTTCTTAAAATAGGAGCTTTTATTTGGTGCTTTAAAAAGAACAACACAAATGAATATTTCATTTTGGTGCTCTTAAAAATGAACCATTTCAAAGTTTTTCTAAATTAGGAAATTTTGTCATTTGGTGCATAAAAAGATCAAAAAATTCAATTAAGGTGCTCTAAAAATGAACTCTTTCCAAGTTTTCATAATTAGGAAAGATGATGTTGGTGCATAAAAAGAACAATACAAATTGATTGAAACAATTTCTTTTTATTGATGCATGCTTATATTTACTTTTGTTGACCAAGTAAGACCAGGATTGATTTCTTAGAAATGCTCAGATTTGGGCTTAAAAATGAACAAATTATTCTTTTTGTCTTGCACCTTTGCTATCTTAAGTGATTGATATCCATAAATACTTTGTATTGGTGCAAATTAAAAAGAACAATTGTTATGCTTTATTCGCATATTTTTGGGGATATCACTGATCGAGGTGCTTAAAAAGAATCAAATTACTATGAAGTTTATGCTATGCATTCAGTGTTTGGAAAGCTAGATGGTTGTCTTCTCCCCTCACACCTTTTGGCGATCTTGGGTGAGTGAAAACATCTTGAGCTTCACATCTTTATTTTCAAGCATACCTTTTAGAGGGCCTGCCTATTGAGAAACATCCCATGCTGGAGAACTCATAGGCGACCCAAGTGGTACTTTCGTTCTTGACCACTATATAAATAAGTTGTGGGTGTGAGGAAAGTTCAGCATCTCGTCGGGTGTTGTTGGCCTATGCTGACGTATTCTCCCTTGGTATCCTCATGATGCGTAAAAACTTGCAAGGGTTGGGAGGTCTTTTAATTGAGAAAAATGTTGCATGTATAGGGGCCCAAAAATAATATCCCTAGAACATTAGTAGGAGCCAAATTTTTTTAGAAGCTACCCCTTTATCCAAAAGCATTCTTTGAAAGTGGTGCATTGAAATTTACTTTCGAGAAGTTACTTGCCAAGTACGACTACAGGCCCATGCCAAAAGTTGCATGTAAAATTGTCTCTTTGAAGCATGAGGCAGGCCTACCTAAAAGAATGGTTTCTATCCACTAGGGTTGTAAATGATTGTTTATGTTAAACTTTTCAAAAAAATTCAAAACAATCTTGACATCAAATTTTTTGCTTGATCTAAAAAGAACACATCTAAATAAATAATGAACACGATGGTTGAACCACAATCCCTTTGACTTAGTGTATGCTTGTGAAAGAAGACCTATGTTTTCACTCCTTAAGGATTTTCCTTAAAGTTTTCTGAGTATTTAGGCTTTTATTTTAGGTTGCATTGATCAAAGTAAACATTTGGGAACTATGGCTTGGGTATTGTGATTTCAAAACTTAAGCTATAGACATGAAGGTCACACAAGTCTATGCTTTTTGAGTCAGTCCAAGTGTTGTTGTATCACTTGCCATACTCAAAACACAGAGAAATTGAGAGAAAAACAAACTTAAACTTATAAAAATTCAGAGAAAGAAAAACACACAGAGACCGCCTTTACACAAAATTACAGCATAGTTGTCACATTTTCTAGCATAGTTTCTAAAAGATCATTGCATTTGACAAAAAATGTGCACTTGCTACAGGACCCACACACTTTCTTATTTTTGCTTGCAGTTGCTTCTGAGAAAACATCGCCCTTGCCACTAAGATGCTCACATTTTCCTAGGAAACTCACTTTTTCCTGAGTAAATATTGCATTTGATAAAAACACATAGAAGTTTCACTTTCTATTCCATCTCGCACATGCTTCTCCAAAACCCACACACTTGACACAGTTTTGGCCGCACTTGATAAATTTGGCTACCTTTGCTCATAGTTTTGCACCTTTGTTCAGAAACCAGTGCTACTGCTCTATCCTGTTGACAGTTGGAAAAAAAATTGAAGCTACTTATAGGATCATTGTTAGAATGAAAAAATTGGAAAACTGGATAAGTCATATAGTCCCTCATCCATCATTTCCATCCTAGTTGTTAGAAATCAAAATTAAAAAACCACTGGGATCATTCCATCACTCAGACATCTATGATATCAAAAGTTATTTGGAACTTGTAGATATTTCAAGTAAGCTTTTCCGCAACATATCCTATAGAGAAGGAAGTGAAATATTGACTTTAGTCCAACATTTTGATTTCCAAAAAGTAGCACCATTCCAAAACAACACTCAAACGTTAGGGTCTTGAGCAAGTCATAGCAACCATCTCAAACATCATTACAATTTATAACCATCTGGCGACCGATTGCTCTAGTTCAACAACCAAACCTTGTAGCATCAATCCTCTAACCTAGTCTCACACACATAGAAGGTGAACAAACTGATCTCATTAGAAGTTTAAGAACCTTCATATTTGAGAAGAAAAAAACACCCAACCAATGGAGAAGCATAGCACAAATATTAGACGAAGAGGAAGAGAAAGTAGACATAAAAGCCACCAATAAAATGCCTTCTCTAGATGAGTTTGTTGTAGAACTCACTAGGGAGTAGGAAAAATCAGTTCTAATGGGTACAATTAAAACCTCTAAGTCACATGTCTTGGCTATTAATCATGGAACAAAAGAACACAAAGGGTCTAATAAGCAAGATAAGAAACAAAAGAACCAAGGAGAGAAGAAGAAAGATAAAAAATTTTCTACTTCAAAAGTAGATAGTCAAACCTCTTCATCAAAAGTGAAAAACCTAAGAAGGAGAAGGTCAAGTGTTTTTATTGTAAGAGGCCTGGCCATGATGAACATAAATGTTTAAAGAAAAAAATTGATCACCTTTCACATCTTCTAGAAAAGAACAATATCAAGGTGTCTGATTCACTCAAACAAAGTTCATCAGAAGGTTTTTCTAACCTCCAACACAGAAAAAAGTAAAAGGAAATGAAAGAGAAAGGCCCTAGTTGCTGTTGCTTCACAACTAGAGTCTTGGATCATTGAATCAGGTGCTTTGCACCACATGGCCTCATCAGAGGATAATTTTACCTCTTTGGAGCCATGTTCTGTGCCTACCATACTTATGGGTGATGACACTCCTATTGAAGTGCATGGCAAAGGGTCTATTGATTTGGGTGAAGGGACATTTGAGGATGTTCTTTGTGTTCCATCTTTGTCAACTAATCTCCTATCTGTTTATCAAATCACTCACACTGGTTTTGGCAAGCGAGTTGAGTTCACTCCAGATATAGTGGTAATTAGTGAAATGCATAATGGGTTTACAGTTGCTGTGGGAAAAGAAGATCACTAGTCCATACTATATCAGTTGAAAATATTACTCACTCATGCAGATGAGGTGAGTTGTTTGTGGCATCAATGGTTTGGCCACTTGAACTACTGTTACTTGCAACAACTCAGTCAACATGACATGGTTTCAGGGTTTCCTTCTATTCAATTTTCTAATGGAATTTTCTAGGGATCCATTCTTGGTAAGCATCTTGAGGAGAAATATGATAAAGGAAAAGCATGGAGAGCTACAAATCTATTGAAGTTGGTACATAGTGACTTGGCAGGACCATTTCCACAACCATCTTTCAGTAAGGCTAGATATGTCTTGACATTTATTGATGACTTTTCTAGACACATTTGGGTCTATTTTCTCAAACAAAAGTCTGAGGTCTTTGATCATTTTCTAGATTTCAAAGCTTTTTGCAAAGAAACAATCTTGGAAGTTCAGCAAGATTCTGTGTACAAATAATGGGGGAGAATATCTTAACAATAAGTTTGAATAGTTTTGTGCTTCAAAAGGAATCAACATGTAGCACACAGTTCCATATAGTCCTTATCAAAATGGTGTCACAGAATGCAAGAACAAATCCTTGAAGGAGATGGAAAATTGTATGATACACTCCAAATATTTTGCACCTCAATACTGGGTAGAGGCCATCAACTACACGTGTTACATCTAGAACCAAGTTCCTCACAAAATTGTGAAAGGAGTAACTTCTTTTAAATCCTGGACCGATTGAGAACCCACAGTTAAGCACTTTCAATTGTTTGGTTCTCTTGTATGGGCCCATATTCCAGTAGAGAAATGTAAGGCTATGGATCTGTAGAGCAAGCCTTGCATATTTGTTGGGTATCTAGATGATGTTAAAGGTTATAGGCTTCTCCATCCCACCACTCATGAGTTGTTTATTGAGAGGAGTGTTCATTTTGAGGAGAGCTCTTCTAGTTCTTCTCCTAGCACTTCTCCAACCACTATAATATTGGAGAATTTTCATCATGATGACAATTCTTCAAAGGATCGTAATCTTCCTAATATCGATGAGGATTCTTCTTCCTCTACTTCAGATGGTGGCAATGATGATGGGGATTCACATTCCTCTTCTAGTCATCATTTAGAGGTTGATGATTGTCCTCTAGCTTCTCCAACCTTGGCACCTCTTTGGGCTAGACAGACAGTAGAGTCAACAGGTGATTGGGTTGGTGATCCATCAGACACAAGAACATGGTCACAATTTCAGCAGGCTCCACATCTCTTCATTGCTTCAACTTTTGATCCAATTTTTTTTTTAGAAGCTTCTAGTATTCCTGAGTAGGATGTTGCAATGCAAGAAGAGTTCAATTCCTTAGAGAGGAATCACAAATGGGATTTAGTCCCTCTTCTTAAGGGAAGAAAAATTGTTCGATGTAAGTGGATATATCAGATAAAATTTCCAGCAGATGGGTCGGTTGATAAGCATAAGGCTCAGTTGGTAGAAAAAGGATTCTCCCAGGTTCTTGGGATTGACTACTCTAAAACTTTTGCACCAGTTGTTAAGATGAATTCCAGCTGACTTGTCCTTGCTATAGCTGCAACACATCATTGGGAAGTTCATCAAATGGATGTGAAGAGTGTCTTTCTTCATGGTAACCTTCAGGAGAAAATCTATATGGAGCAGCCACAGGGGTTCATACAAGATCCTTCACTTGTGTCCAGACTTCAGAAGTCTCTCTATGGCCTCAAATAGGCTCCTTGAGCTTGGTATGCCAAGATGGACTCATTCCTTTTGATAGTTGGGTTCAAACTGTATACACCTAAAATAGGTCAATACATTTAATTAATTAAATACTAGTTATTTAATTAATATTCTATCTACATATAAATAAATTCTCAATTTATTTATATAGTCATATCCTTTAATTCTCCAAATGTAAAATTATATTCTTCTAATTTAATTAAATAAAGGAATTTCTAAAGTTTGTTTTATTTAATTAATTTTCACTAACCTCAAATTAGGAATTCAAGCACATGTCTACAACTTTTCATGCCACCTCACCAAGGTCACGTGAAATTAAAGAATTATCTTCAAACACATGGCTTATTCCTCACACATTTCTTCAACAAACTTTCAAACATATGGTCTTTTACTCACACACTTGATTCCTCCATCCATTTGGCATGTTGTCTTTGGTCAAGAGATTCCTCCATCCATTTGGCGTGTTGTCTTTGGTCAAGGGAGCATTCTTCTTCATTCTCTCCATCTCCACCGTTCATCCCTCTTGTTTGAATTTGGACTGTCGATCGCTACCACATCACAGGATGCTTGGAAAAGCCTATAAAGACAACCCTTTGGCATAGTATTTTGCATCCCAAATTTGAGTAGAGTTATTATGTAGGAATAACTTTGGAGCATTGGAGCGTTTGGAGTTTAGAGTTAGCATTGTTTAACATTTTAACAAGTTTTCATTGTAGCATCATGTTAACTTAGAATCATGTTTTACTTTATAGTTGCATTTTAAATCATGTTTTTCTTAATATTTGCATTTTACTTCATCATATCAATGGTCATTTGAGCATATAAAAATCATTTTAGCTTCCTATCATAGCATTTTCATTATATAAGTTAGTAACATTATCCATATTTGTCAATATCTTCATTATCATTGCATCATGGCTTCCATCACTTAGTTTCATATAGTAACTCAAACTTCTTACATTTCGAACAACATCTCATTTCTCAAGTTGTCATTTTAACAACCATAGTGCATATACAAGATCTGAGAGCCAATATGGTTTAATAAATCCTTGAGAATAGAGGACAATGGAACATTTTCAAAGATTTATTTGCTGCAATTTAGAGTAGTTTATTTGATTCAAATATTTACTATAATACGTCTCATTGGTGTTTGTGTTGATTTACTAACAATTCCCACATTTCACACACACATAAATTGGTGCCCACTGTGGGGAAATACCCCATTTCTAACAATTTTTTGGAAAATTTCTTGTAAACAGGCTGGACGTATGTTTTAGCGCAATCATTAGTTCTTTCGGTGCATATGACAAATCTTTCGACGCATCCAAGGAATATTTCAGCGCATCTAGGGTCTATTTTGGTGCATATGACATTTCTTTCGGCACACCCAAAAAATGTTTTAGCGCATATATGGAGTGTTTTAGCACATTCAGTCTTTTCTTTAACTCATTCAGTATCTGTTTGAGCACATTGGGTTGTTCTTTTAACACATAGAATAGTTGTTTTAGTGCATTGGTTAGTTCTTGTAGTGCATTGATGTTTTAGCACATGCGATGACTATTTTAGCGCATCTGTTTAAATTTGCGAAATCCGGGAATTGATAAGTGTTTTCTGCTTGCAGGTACTTTTACACGCTAGTCAAAGAAAAATTTATCAAGCTACTAATGATTTATGTAGGGGTTGGAGTTATTTAAATTCTTTCTTTTGCTTAAGATAGGGGTATGTGCACGATCATGATGGGCCAGAAAGTGGCAATATGATGGGTATGTGGCTGACGACTTTTTTTTTTACCCAAAATTGATGAAACGAAAAGGGTTTTTAAAGGATATTCTCCTTTCCACCAATATAAATTATGCTTTACTTTGAATTTTAATAAGTAATTATTATTCATTTTCTATTCAAATTACGACTAAAAGTTCTCGATTGAAGTTGATTGAAAACATCTATAGCTTTCAAATGGTATCACATTTTTGAATCCAAAACATACCACATTCTATGATTCATACTATAGGATTAAAAAAGAAAAATTTGAATTTCATAAAAGTTCCGACCAAGTTAAGGTGGTTAGACATATGAGTTTTATATTTTCTAAAAGTTGTAATAAAAATTCATAATTAATTATTTACTTGGAAAAATTACAAAAAGTATGCATCACATCGACATGAGTCCTCTACTTATATCTAAAATATTATAAAAATATTACCATTTTATTGTGGTTCTAAGGGTGGTTCGAAGACACCTACTTCTTTATTTTTCCCTGAATTTAAGTACTATGCATTGAAATTTCAAAATTTCACCAAATAGATTCTTTTTTTTTTTAAACAAACCTAGTTGTTTAGAAACTACATTCAATTTTCTATAGATTCTATTTTTACATATTTTTGAAATAATATAGATAACTTATTCAAATTTTTTAGTAAAGTTGCCTAACTCTGATTTTTCTAAATTTTTTGCCACTTAAGGGCCTGTTTTTTCCATGATGATCCTGCACATACCCATAGGCATCTAGCTTAATTAGAAAGGATAAAGAACACCATGTCTTTCGTGCTTGATGAATGGTAGGCATATGCTCTCCTATTAACTGGGTGACTGAAAAGCCAGACCCATTCACTTTTTTTTTATCCTTAGAGGGCCTTCCTTGTGGGAAAAAGTAATCACCCAAGGGAACGACCCAACTAGTAACACACTAAAGCCAAGTGACTTCCAACTGAGATATAACTACGGGTACTTGGGGAAAGTCCAAGTATCACGAGGATTGTTCCGACAAGAAGGGAAAAAATGGTCTCTTGCCGCATGGATGATCCCCCACGAACAAAATGCCTATACTAGAATCCTATGTTGTAGCAAGGCCAAAATCCTTATTCTATTTGTTGGTGGAAGAATGGTCATTTTGAAGCCGTCCCACATTCTTGTAGCTTTTAGTAGAGATGAGAAATATGCCATGAGAGATTCATGGGTATTGATGTTTAGCTGCCCCATAGAAGTGAGTGCCATGGAGGGTAGCCAGTGGGGTCAAGCATCTAATCATCCATTATAAGTAAGCGTAGCTGGAGTAAAATTCAAGTGGGAATCCAATAAATATTGTCCTACACAACCTTAAGTTGTATGTATGTTTGATGTGTCTTTACCAATGTGTTTTTAAACAAATTTCAAAATAAACATCATACATTGGAAGTGAAAACCTTGATTCAGAAAAACATCCTTTGGAACAACTTGGAAAATCAGAAAAATCAAACACAAACTTGCAAGAAATTGCATCATTTTCCCAGTTCAGTGCATCTGCTGCATTTTCTAGTGCATCTGTGCAATCCTGTAGTGCATCCAACTACTATTATAGTGCATTTGTGTAATTTTCCAATGCATTCATCCTCTATTCTGGCGCATCTAGTTAATCTTGTAGTGCATCTGTGCATTTTTCCAGCGCATTTACCCTTTGTTATAGTGCATCTGTGCATTTTTTGGCGCATCAACCCTCTGTTCTAGTGAATTCGGGCAATCTTATAATGCATTTGTATGTAAGAGCTGAAGATATTAGCTCAACACCCAAGACCACTTGCAAAAATAATGAAAACCTTCTACAAGAGGATATGCAAGAATGAGCTTGCTTGATATTAAGACCTATCAAATGATGAGGTATGAAGTATGTTACAAATGAGTACAATCACCTTCCTTATATAGGAAAGGTTCAAATGTAGTAATGAATATGATGCTAACAAATTTCATAATCCTATGACATGAGACAACTAACAAACTAATCACCTAGGAAATGATGCATTAGATAGATGAGTTCTAGAAAAGCCAACTAAGGCTTCTAGAAAGAATCTTATGTACTAAGTAAACTTATGTAAGTGTAATTAATTATTTAATTACACCAATACCCCCCGTAAGTGCAACTTAGGGAGAATATTATTATGAAAATGATGCAAGGATGAATGGATGGGTCCCAGCTACTAGGCCATGCTAGGTACCCATGTACAAATGCAAAAAGAAATCTCTCACAACCAAAGAAAAGGAGAAAACCCAGTGGGACAAAACTCCTCTCCAAAAGAGAGAAAAGAAACAAATGAAATAAATCATGTGAGGAAGGATGGAGGACTCCATGATATCCCCTAAGTACACCATTTGTCACATATATATCTATTACAAAAGCGCCCCCATAAGAAGGAAAGAAAGAGACTATGTAGCCCCCCTATAATGTGAGATAACTTGCAAAAATGGTAAGTGTCTGAAGACAAAACATGATCCAATTCCTACAAACAACTTGTCTCCCTTTCAGAAGAAACAAAACCATGTACAAGTGCAAGAATGCTTCCAATTCCGGATAGGAATTGAAACAAAGAAGCATGAATATATGTATGATGATAATGTCTTTGAAAGTTGCTCATGCGTCTCCTTTTCCATTGAACATGAAGATGCCACTATCAAATTAGGTACATGCCCAATCAATGTAGAAGGTGACAAATCAGGACTATGTGGAAACTAATGTTGAACAAGATCTAAAGAATAGGATGGTTTGACAACAGTTGTGCAATGACTATCATCAAACATGATAGACTATCATCAAATCTGAAATGTGAGACTCCACAAACAAGGATGCAATGTTTGATAGATATGAATCCCAATCAGGAAGACAATGAGATACTGATTGTAATGAATCATTGGACATACTCAATGACTCATATAACCATGAGGATGTTCCTGTTGAATAGGAATGATAGGAGCCTCATTCAATGACTCTACACAAGGAATCATTGAAGGTGAAGATAGATCAACTGTCTCTAATGGAGAAGGAGCATTTGAAGAACCCTTGTCAACCTCTTTGAAAGATTAAAAGAACTCCAAACAATCAAACTCCTGCATAGTATCATCATCATAGGGTATCCTGTCTGAAGAATGAAGGGGGACATGACATTCTGAAATTGAATCATCTGGGAATGGTGGAGTATCATGATCTCCATATATCTCCCAAAGCTTAGTCTAAAGAGTATTAGGACAATCATGATGATCAATTCCTTTCAAAATATCATCATCAACATGCATTAAAATGACCCCTAAAACATTTTATCTGTTGCAACTCCAAATTTTTTTTTGAATACCTTGACCTGGATGGGGAACAATACCATACAAATGTGGTAACAATTCAAGAGATTGGAGATGATCTATGATTCCATCTCTCCATTGTTTATAGTTTCCCTTTTGCAACATAATCAGAGAAGGATAAAATGCAAACCCCATAATGAACTATGATAAATCTCCAATATTACAAAGACATTGACCTTCAATATGAATTAGAAACTCCCAAATATGATAATACAACTGAAAATAAACTCCCCCAACAAACATAACTTCTTCAAGAATCAGGATGTCCAAGTTATGAAGCAAAAAGAAAATATGCAAAAATCTAAATATTTCACACTTGGGGTTGAACCTGAAAAAAGTACATGAACCAAATCAAAGAGCTCCTCAATACCTTCCAAATGCAACTTGAATCACCAAAAAAAGAGAAACTGGCTGAAAGTTATGAGCTCGAAGGTCCAAAGGAGTGATCTTCCTTCAGTTGTGAATAAATTGTACCCACAACAAAATATATCAAAGATACCTACACCACTGCGAAGTACTTAGAGAGATCTTTTCACTGATACCTCGTTTGTAGAATTTGGAGATCGTGGCGAAAAGTTATGCAAAATTGAAAAAAAGGCCTATTTGAGGCACTTTGGGGCCAAATCTAAACACTAAATAGGGGCAAAATTCACAAGCTAAGTGGGTGCAAAATATTAGCTCCAGGTCCTGCCATATGATCTCGGGGCGTACAATAAAATATTGTTGGCACAGATTTACAAGTTTTGTAAAAAAATTTTAATGCCAACAAAAGAGTGACTATAGTTGACTTAATCAAAAGTTTCTAAATAGAATTTTTTTTAATAAAACCATGCAAAGTACCATCCATTGATGAGAAAGCTAGGGCACTGATTTATAGAGTGTACGTGTTGACAAAGGAGATATGACCAGTTTTAGACCAAGGAATGTTCCCTTATTTCTATGCCGATGTGGCCGCTTGACCAGTGCAGACCAGTGGGAAAATGTGACCACAACCAATATGCAAGTGTATATTTTACTAGTAATCGCACCTTCGTGTGCAATGGGTACGCCGAAGATTTGTGGAGATGAATATTTTAATTTATGAAATATAGCAGATAGTGGCATATCAATGTAATGAATAGTGCACAAAATTTCCAATAATTAACATTTAAAATGAATCCAAAACTTACCTCTGAAATTTGTTGAGAATTATAAACTCACATCTATGGTCAATTCACAAAGTTTCTAACATAATAAATGACATAAACTGAAGGCTCTAGTAATTCAAATTCCCTTAAGCTCCTTTTGTCTATGGACATGAATATGCTTTATTTTGTAATGAAGCTTACGTAATTGTAGTACATAATGTAGATTATGGATTGAATTGTAACTAATTTGGCTTAATGTTTATAGTATTTGAAAATAGCTATGGGAACCATTGCATTTACAGCTTCAACAGCATCTGATCCAATCTCTAATGTGCAGTATTTGAAAATAGCTATGGTAAATAATATTTGCTTTTTGTCACGTCTATCTCTTGCAACCAATGTAACATATGAAGATATTCCGATCTCTACTATTCACTAAGTGAAAGAAGCTTTGGCAGCCATTGCATTTACAGCTTTAGCTGTAGCTAGTATAATAATGTTGTCAGGAAAACTATCATAAAAATATCTTATATATTGAAACAGCCACAGATAAAATCCTAGAACCAATGCCTTTGAGAATTGTAATATTGAAATGAAACACAACAAGTGTTATGGGCTTGTACAGATTCCCATAAGAAATTTCACTGAAATCATGGCAAGTTAGTTACCTAAAGATTGTGCACCAATTATGTAGTGGTGTCAAGGAGGCCGATGAGAAAAATGGGCAGAGTTTGGTGGAAAATTTTCCATGGTTTGGTGACAACGCATAGCCATTTTTATGGAATGAAGCCAAAGCACTATAAAAAAAATTAGTAAGAGAGCCAATTTCAAGCAATGTATGGTACACAATTATCAGCTAATATAAAGTCTATTAAACATTTTTTTTGCAGAAACAAAATATAGAATCCCTACATATGGCAGTTAGAACTGAAAGTAAAACTCTCTCATTGATCATATTTTGAGACAACATTTTCCTGTGTTGGAGAGTTGTTTCATATCTGTGCATTTTACCTGTGTTGAATATTTTCATTTTTTAGTAGTTTTGAAGGCAATTCAAATATTTATTCAATACATCTCCACAACTTCCACATTGCAACAATAACTTTGGCATAACTTGGATTAAATCTAATTATTTTCTATAGGTGAATAAAGCACTTTGGAAATGGTGTACGTACAACATTTAAGGTTGAAGTCATTGCATTCTTAAAATAAACCTCTACATTTTTTTTTGGAAATCATAAACTGGCCTAAGTAATTTTATTGACTAGTGGCCAATGGCCCTGTTTTGGCCATAAATTATATGTAGTCTACTGATCAATCATTATTTGGCTACAATCCAAGTGTTGAGTGCAACTTCATTCTCTCAGTTGAAATCACATAAACCTAACCAAGTAATTTTCTTTTTAAAGGCAAAAACAATCAGCAAGTAATGAAGTGGAATACAATATAATGGAAGCAAAAACAAGCATTATGATAGGCCCTGCAATCCATCCCAATTGTGGAACAATCCATGCTCATGATAAAACTCTTGTTGTAAGCATAAATTACCACAACAATAGACTAATTTCTGATGCCTAAAGGTCTACGTGTATATAGGGAAAAAGGCAGAAAATCAGAAAAAGCACTAAGAATTGAGGCTCAATTCATGCATTTATTAAATCCTAAAGGCACAAGTATAAAGAAAAAAATCATACTATCAACAATTGTAATTTCTTTTGTTCCACAAAGTCATCTTTTTTGGGGATCAAGGAAACAGGGGAAGTGAATCTCAGTAGTTCATCATTTTTTGGCCATTTTGTAGTTGTATCGTATGCAAGTTGCAGTAAATGCCGGCGCAACTCGCATTTACTACGAATAATGATACCATTTTGTCACTTTACATGTGAACAACAACGCTTGTTAATAGTCTCACGGCTGGCATAAGAAGACCCCGATTTTAGGAGGAAGATGATTGTAGTTCTAGCGGCAGGTTTACTATTGGAAATCACACCCAACTCAAATTACACATGCCCAACACAAAACTCACGGCCTCAAGCATTTTCTGGCATACACTTATTATTTTCTTTTGATGGTTGGAATGATTTATGGTTTATGGGTCAGTTGCAGGCGATCAATCAAAGTTATGGAATGGTATTAAATACGTTGGAGCAGTTGGAGTTTGAGCATGTTTAATACTGGAGAAATGTAAGAGGGAAGAAGGTGTGGTCCATAGGCCCTATATTCCCACCAAATGCTTTGGAGGGGCAGAGAGGGCCACCGCCAGAGGCAAAATGGGGAATATTACCGAAGAGGAGCTGTTCAAATGGCTCCTCATTGGTATTGACCTTTACAAAAATATCGCTAAAGTGCAAATGGAGGAGATGAATGCATGAGTAAGAGCACTGGAAAACCACGTGAAGGCCAACACTAACAGATACAAAACAAATGCAGAGATAAAAGAATACCTTTTTAACTGATGATATAAGCAGCAAGTATTAAGAACCGTGTTTAGCAAGCGGCAACCATCAAGAGTTGTCTTCATCAACTCTTCTAAATTCAACAACAGTCAGTTGTGAACAAGAATGCCATGAGAAAGCATAGGAAGGAAATATCTCATACAAACGAGTGGGGCGGTGAAAGTATCGTACGCAGTTTAGGTGAGATTGAAGGCAACAGTTAATACCATTTACTTTGCAAGGTAACTCCTTTCTTCTTTGATGGCTTACAGATATTTCTCCAATGTTGACAGCTACTACACATGAATCACAGGTTAAAAAGGTAAAAAAGAAAGTGGCAGACTCCAACGGCGAGGATGAAGTAGATGGTAGTGCATTCCCTCTCCCAAATTTTATACTGTTGATAGACAAAATCGGCTTGGAAAACTTCATTGAGGGAACGCCGAAATTGTCACTTCATTTTAATTAAGAGAATATGATTTTGAAATATAGAAATTGTATTGCAAAGGAAAATAAGCAGTAAAATGGCTAAAATTTTTGAGGAAATATTTACTGTATAATTCAAAAGGTCTGTTAAGAACAATGTATTGAGATTAATAAATGAAGATGATATGATACATGTACAGTATGTATTTGAAGAATAGGTCTGGCAACCATTGAATTTGCAGCTGTCAAGTAGAAGGTAAATAAATGCCTTCATTTAGCAGATAACAACAAATCTTTAATAATGAAATTAAACACAACAAAACTTATGTGAACATAATATTAATGGCAACCATTGCATTTACAGCTGCTGTATATTTAATAGTAAAAGATGTTGGTAGGAAAGCTTAACAGAACTGTAATAATAAAATAAAACATAAGAAAAGTGGTAAAGCCACAGTTGTTGTTTGCATTAAAATTTTGTCAAACAATGAACATGCCATTTCTATGCTTCCACATTTCACATACATGTCGAGCAGGGCAGTTGCAACTGCAACAAATAGTTTATGTGCCTTTTCTATTCTTTGAGGCATTTTGTCAAATAGTTTATGTGCCTTTTCTATTCTTCCACACTTTGCATACATGTCTACCAGTGCATTGCCAACTATAAGATCAGGAAAAAATCCTCATTCCATAGCTCCCATTTTGGTAGAGGCAAATTACATTTGCTTGAAAGTTTGTAAAGCCTTTTCAACAAATCCATTTTGTACATATCCCGCAGTCATGACCTCTCTCTCCCTTGACGGTGTTGTGCAAGTAGTAAATGAAAAACAACTTAAATGTATAGACTCTGGAAAAAAAAAATGACTGAAATAATGGCAAGTGAGTTACCTTAAGATTCATCACACAATTTGTCAAATTGTCAAGGATTGCAAAAAGAAAAATAGGGAGAGTTTGTAGGAAAAATCTTCATGGTAGTCTTGAAAGGAGACTCCTAATATAGTGTAGGTGAGCTGAAAATGAGCAACATAAAGAGTTTCGTAAAAGAGTAGCTTTGAAGGAAAACATGCTACACATGTATCTTTTAATATAAACTATAATAAAGAAATGTATTTTTTAGCATTGACATATGAAAACTATCAGACAAATGGGGAAGATAGGCATGGTGAGAGGAGACAAAACATAGAGGCCTATTAATTGTAGAAAAAACCTTAAGAAATCAGTCATTGTTATATGCAGATTGTATTCCATAGAGATCTAGCTTGCATGAAAAGATTTGGTGCATTAAGAAGTGCTTCCATTCCATAAAAAAATGGATCCCTGCCAAAAACCAGATATGTCTTTAGTTTCTTGATTGTAGATTTTGTAATATAAACCATTTTTAATTTATGTTAAACATTTGTGAATTGACAATTGAAAGTGAAAGGAGTAAAGAATTATATAACCAACCTATAATTTCTTGTTCAAAAGTTTTTGAGAATGTCAAGTGATTGAAGTTGATAGTGTTGACAGTCGAGCCTCCTCTTTCACCCTCCATGCAACATAAGGGTTGTGTTGCATTCGTGTGTATCTGTGGAATGTGAATGAAGGGTGGATACGAAGACCTCCAAGATGAGTGACTCTGGAAATTGCTGTGAATGTCAACCCTTGCCGGTCAATGTTGCCAATGTCAATGGTGGCCCTTTCAAGTGTAAGGCCCTGTGATTTGTGGATGGTTAAAGCCCATGCCATTTTTAGTGGAATTTTCCGCCGTCCACCACGGCTCAAAGGGGTAATAGGGACATCTGTTGGATTGTTTGGATCCCAAGAAGGCCCTATGTAATGCTTGAAGTGAACAACAACAAACAAGGGGAGTTGTGGTGGTTTTTCGCTCTCCTTGTGGATAATGTGTTTGACTTGTCCAAGAGCACCATTGACGAGGCCTGCATCAGTCCATAGATTACAACTTAGCATCACCTTTTGGTTGACACATAATAGGATCATAGGTTGGAGCTGTTCATCGTCTGGATTTAAGTGTGATGAGTTCCCTGTTTGCTCTGCAATGCATAAGGCAATGGGTTGTGCCAAAGACAACAACATACGCTTATTATGGAGTGACACCATCTCATTGGTTGCAAAAAGATGTATGGATGATAAGAAAGGACTTTGTTCTGTGGCCGTTAGTGCTGAGCTTGAACGTGACATTAGTAGTTTGCAATCTGCAATTGTAGGTTGAGCCTTCCTTAAATTGCACAAGAGTTGATGAAATAGAATTTGAGTGGGATCCTCTCTGCTCTGACGAAACATTTTGGTAAGTGTAATCACTATTTCGATGCTACACCATAGTGTACCACCATAGGAAGAAGAAGAGTACATAGGAATATCCTTGACTGGCGATAGTTGGCCCAAGTCTCCAAAGAGCGGGATGGAATGACCTCCAAACGGAGTGTGGTTATGTGAAGGGAAGGTTTCGCGCAAACGAGTGTCAATACGTTCTAGCATCCTTGGACCGATGAAGCTCATTTCGTCTATCAAAATGTAGCAAACAAAGTACATTTTTTCTTGGAAGTTTGCTAGCATTTGGCCCTGCAAGGGAGCCATCTCTTTGATGGGAATGCGAAGTGCGGAATGTATTGTTGCTGCTTCAATGTTGAATGCTGCAACACCTGTAGGTGCAAGAAGTAGGAGAGAAGTTTGACTGTTTGGAGCTGAACCATTGAGTGCAGACCTGATTTTTTTGATGAGGTGTGACTTTCTGGTGCCTGCAGTTCCTTGAACAATTATTCTTAGTGGTGGTTGGTAAGTGTTGGAAGATAGGTGTGACAACACTAAATCCAATGTTTTTTGTTGTTCGGATGAAAGGGCATGCGTGGTGTTTACATTGGGTGGGTGGGGGACTTGAAATGCTTTCTGGTTAGACTCTACAAAGCTAGTAGCCAAGTTGTGATGTTGTGGATTTATGGAAGGAGTCTCCCAATCATGATTAAGGTCTATTTCACGGTCACCCAACATGTCAATTTCAGCAAGCTGGATTGGATGGCCTGGGTGTACACTTGACAGAACTTGCCATTCAGATTGGTTACATTGATGTGGTTGTTCTTCATTGTCAGAAGGAGTGCCTGGTTCTGGGTTGGCGGATGTTTCTGGTGCAATGCGTCGCACATGCCATGGATGGTAGCTACATGCCAGCCTCTCCTAGTTAGCAACAATTTTATTTGTGGATGATCCATAGTCGTATGCAATGTTACGAATTGGTTTGTAGAGAAGCAATTCACTCCAACAGAAGTCATGAAATTGTGGGTCATCCCTTGTAGGAATGCTTGTGAAGCGTGGAGACACTCGAACAATAGCGTTTTTGGCACGCTCTTTCCATTGGTACTTTTTACGAGTTGCTTTGAAGCTCCATTTTTGCGTGACCTCAATCAGTGCCAATGTCTCCATAGAAGCAGGATGGGCCAAGTATGCATCAATGTAGTCTGTGTTTGTTGATGTGGATGTGGTTGAGAGTGGAATGCGTTGATAGTGTTTTTGGTTTACATTTAAAGAAAGGAACGTTCTGCTGGACAGACAAAGGGGTAGCTTTAGTAAAAGGTGGCAACTTTCTTGGGCACTTATATCACGGTCAACAACATTGTCAACAAGCATTTTTCTAAAAGCTATAGGTGTTGGCTTGTCAAGATCTAAGTTACTTGAAATACGAGAAAGCATTACATGATATGTTTCGGATTTGGTTTCTGCTTTTGCTGCATACTTTGCTATATATTTGAGCATTGCATCTATTGAGAGAACGGGTTGGCAATCTATATTTGCTCGCCAAATAGAGAGGATTGTGGGGTTGTGAAGGTTCAAACGGTCGTCATTGCGAGCAGGGGTGTGCTTTGGCAGGCCACTCTCAATTGAAAGGGTTGAGGCATCTTGGATGGGCCAAGGGGCTTTGTAGCGGCATTCAAGGGTGGCTCCTTTTTTTCACAAGCATGTGTTCAAGGTACAACGTGTATGGCATTGAACACAGTTGAGCAGTTCATTGTAGTCATGTGAAGGGTTTGACAACATAATCATTCTTGTGTCCATTAAGCAGGGGTTGTCAAAGGTAGATTGTTGAACCCTATCATTTGAAATTGGATGGTGGTGCGGGTTCCATGCAGAGACATATTTGTCAATGTAGTTGAGTGCATTTTGTACTGATGCAAGATTATTCCATTGTAGTTTAGCAATATCAGGTGCTTGTTTGAGCCAAACAAAGCCATGGACATGTGCAGATCCTCGGTGTTGCCATTCATACCTGGAGAGTGGAGATCTTAGTAAGCAATTGGTGTATGGAAAAAAAATTTAAAAGAAGATGTGAAATATGTTTACCTATACCAGTAGTCAGTTGTGCAGAGAATATTTTCCAAAACCTCTTAACGAAAAGCAGTGAATCTGTGATGCATGTATAGTGCAGAGAGGTGTGGATTTTGCACTATATTCTGGATCCTCCATCGAGATGCAGCTGTAGGATTTGTTGGTGCAGTAGACGACATGACGTTGTGTAGGTTAGGCCATTTAGTATCTACTGTGCTGAGGGTAAAGAATAGAGTCAGGAAACCAACCTGAATAACCATGTCAGATAGCTCCCCCCTACGATGAATCCAAAAGGGGCGTGTGCCACGTATAATTGAACCAAACCGCATAACCTGGTCTGCAAGCTTGTCATCAGGAAGGTCCTTCAATCTTTGTTGTAGGGCAAGTATTGTTGTTGGTAGGCTACATTCCAAGTGTTTTTGAACAAAAATAGAAGCTGTGGATTGGCTTCGATGGCGCATAAGAATATTAAGTATGAAGTATCTAAATCGTGGGTGTTGACCAAACCTATTATCATGGTATCTCAGAAGCTGGAGAGCATATTCATGTAACTTGACCTCTTTCATATTTTGTTGGTTGAATGTAGCTGTGCCCTTTGGAAACAATGTGGGGAATGCCATAACAAATAATCCATCAGTGGTGTATTCATTGATGGGTGTTAAAGAAATTGGTGGCCAATCAACAACAGGAGTTGGGAATCCTTCCCCTAATTGCAACAAGGCTCGTAATTCTTCCACTTCTGTATGGGTAGGGGGAAGATTGGCCACAAACGATGTTGTTGCTTGCACATTCTCTTCAAATTTCTCTTCATCTGTATTATCTGTTTCCATCAAACTTACATCAGAGGGATCTAAATTTGAGGTTGTTGCATGTAGAAGGTCTGAGATGTCAGTGGAGGCAATAGGAAAGCATAAGAGAGATGCCTCATCTAATTGTACATATTTGTAGTAAGGGTCATTACAAATCTTATATTGTAAAGCCTCGTGAACACGTTTTCTACAAACATAGAAGCTATACTGCTGGGAAGGAACATTTTTTTTTGTTAACTATGAGTATATCAAGGTCATGTATATGTCGAGGTAAATAAGTTGCAATTACAGTAATATCCTGAGGAAAACAAATAGTGTGGCCACTGTATTTTAATTGGCCCCCTCTTGAATAAGTAACTTGGAGTACAAGGCTAACACGTGCTATAATCATCTCCTTGATTTGAGTAATGCGTTGCAAACATGCAGGTTGCTCACCAGGGTCCATGTTGTTCCACTTTGAGAAGCGATTGCCATTTTTTTCTGAAATGCACCTTAAACAAGCAATACTACCATTGAATTGCCTAGTTTTTATTCCCAGATATCGTTCCATGCATACTTGGCATGTTGAGAAGTTTGATAGGCTGTCCAACTTTGAACGGAATGAATTTCTAGCAGTGTAATAGTTTGGAGGAAATAGTGGAGGATTTTGGGTTTGGGAGGGGGAGTTGGGTTGTAATATAGAATGCATATGTGATGTGGGTAATTGTAACAGAGAGGGATTAATGGAAAGAGAGGGTGTGGATGTGGAAGCTCCTGCATGGAGGTTGTGACAGTTTGCTCGTCTCCCTCTATTAAAGGAATCCTTCTTTGCATGGTACCTTAATCGTTCCAAATGGTTACAATGAGAACGCTTTGCTTGCAAAATTTCTGCTTGATTTTCCATGATGGGGATTGCTGGGGAACAAAACAAAGCAATATTAATATTTAGAAGAATTTATTGGAGTTAACTTTGGAGTGTGACATTAATTTCTCACATAGGCAAAAAAACATTAAACTTTTAAAAAATATATGGGTGAGTGAGGGTGGTTGTGTTTAAACTTTGTGTTGTTGATCGTAACAGAAGCTGTATTATGTACTAAAAAAAGATATAGGAAATGGTTTTGTAGTAAAAAATCCTAATAAATGATATATGAATCACAAGTGAATGTCTTGGAAATAGTTTTATACCATGCATTTTGGGTTATGAACAAAGCCATTACAATTCATTTGAGCAAAATATCTACTGCATCATAGAAATGTTGCATTTAAACAAGTTTTTGAGTAGTATTTAATGTTTGGTATCAAACATATAATCCCCAGTTGAGTTGCTACAATCTTGAATTAGAGATGGAAAAACTATTTGCTCTCGCGAACATAAGGATGTTATAAATTTCAATTTTAATCTTAGTAACCAAATACAAATTTTGACAAGGAAAATTAAAAGAAATTTTTTTACAGATTGTTGAAAAAGAAAAGAATCCATTGAATTTCTGAAAACTATATTTCTAACTAATTTCTACAATCTTAAATTAGAGATGGAAATACTGTTTGATCTTCACCAACATAAGGATATTATAGTTTTCAGTTTTAATCTTAGTAACCAATTACAAATGTTGACAAGGAAAATTAAAAGCAAAATTTTTACAGATTGTTGAAAAAGAAAAGAATCCATTGAATTTTTGAAAATTGTATTTTTGACTAATCTCTTGTAAAAATTTCTGAAATTTTTCGGTAAGCAAAGTTTCGGTACAAGAAAAATGTGTTCATGGTAAATCAATCTAGTGGGCAGCCTATGATCATGAGTTTATAATGCCCATTGAGAGACACATTTGCTAGAGAAACTATAAGTGGATGCTTAGCTGTTTTGAAGGAATCAATTCTCCAATGAGACCTTTGTTGCACAAATGAAATCATTTCCTAAATAACCCACCAATTGGTCTCACATACTAATTTTGTTTTAAATCTAAATTTTCAATCACTCATTTGAGATGAGCATCTGGTGTGTGCAAATATTAGGACCCGTTACGGTTAGTGTGCCTTATGAGATTTGTGTGTTAGCCATGGATGTGGAAATTTGTGAGTTTGCAAGCAGTAGGAAGAGGAACTGGGAAGATTCATTATATTGCAGCCTTTGCCCAACCAGGAGATTCAATATAAAAGTAGATCATTTTAGAATTACTATTATTATTATCATTTTAACAGGAAAATCTTCATAAAGAAATTTTCATGTGAAAATTTCATGTTATTTGCAATTAATTTGGTTAATGCCTTCCAATCATTTCTAGTGTCACAATGATTTCTGAAGTGTGACAAGCACATTAGTTAGACACCCGTTTCCTATTTTCATTACAAAAAATTTACAAGCAAAACTATAAGTGGGGTAGCCTATGTAACAATAAAATATATATGCATACCTTCATTTATTTAAAAAAGTTTGACATTACCCATTTTACAATTTCTATCTTTCAAATAGAATACCATAAATTAAAATTATAAATAAATATATTAAATATAAAATATGTAAAAATAATTAAACATATACTATAATAAAATATATTATATATAAATTTCTTTGTTTAACTTATTTTAAATAAAGTTAATATAATAAACAACAAACTAAACAAAGAAACTTACATATAATATATTTTATTATAATATACTTACATTATATAAAATATAAAACTTACCAAGAAGTAATAAGTCTTTCTTAAGCGAAGGTATAAATAAAAGTTCAAAAACTAGAGGGAAATTGATTCAATGCTTAAACGACAGAGTTGGAAAAGGGAAATTATTTGTATATTCCATATCACTCTTTAAAAATACTTAAAGAGGGTTAAAAAGGGTTGTCAGGAAATTTAATTAAAATGGAAATTTAAATGTGAAGTTAGAGACATCTGTCTCATGAGAAGTGTGCAGACGTTTACATGTCAATCGCAAGCATAGGTTGTGGCCAATTGTTTGTAGTTGATAACATGTGAAATTCTACTTTATAAACAATTTTTTCTTGTGTTATTCTATCTGCAATCTATCTGTCTTCTCAATAGCATTTATGTTGACACAGTTTCTTCTGTAATGGCGAGCTGTTGCATTGCATCAGCTCTGATATTTATTTCTGTTATTGTGTGTCTTTCTGGTCTAGAAGATCGTGGAATTGTCTTCAAAAAAGAAGTGGTGGTGACCAAGAAGGGGAAGCTTGGACAGAAAGAGCAAAAAGTCCTCCTTTTCCCAAGTGAGAAGGAGGAGCTCAATGAAATAGCCAGAGAAACTTCTAGCAGACGTTTGAGGTTTGGGTGTCCTTTTGGTTACCATCATGGAAAGTTCAAGCACATGGGACAAAGAAAGAGTGAACATATATGCCTTTTCCCCTAGAATTATCAGATGTGCAGGCCGAATCCAGAGAATTTGATTTAGGAGAAAAGAAATTTGGTCCTTTACCAATTTTTTGAAGTCTAAAGACCTACCACAAGACCATCTTTAGGGTAGTTGTTTTTTCTTAGATTTCTATAATATTTAATACTTTGATCCATCTATTACTAGTTGTCATTCTTTCATCGGCCAATCTTTGAGCATAAATTATTTCTTTATATACCAATCATTTCAAAGTATCAGAAATTTTACATTTCAGTGGCCTTATTTTTTTTTCTGTATTCTGAGTAGTTGAAGATTAAGTGCCCAACATTTTGTCTTTGTGTTATTTTTCTGTATTCTGAGTAGTTGAAGATTAAATACCCAACATTTTTCCTTTGTGTTCCTCAAGTCCATAATCGATTTCCCTCACACACTCTGCTACATTCTTTTGTCCCAGATTTTCTGGATGCAGAGATGGTTATAACTGTGAAGAGTTCGTTAATGGTGGAGCCTACATCACCCACTCCAAAGAGGGATCTTTGTAACTCTAATGGGGACCTGGTTGCATATTTTTCCTGGTTATCCCCATTTTGTGGAAAATGACTTAAATATGATGTTTTATGATTGGCAATTCTTGTTACTCTATTGTATTTATCAACTTCTGTTTGAAAGAACTTTTTCTTTGTTACCTTCCATCTGGGTCAGATAAATTAATATTTATTATCTGTGCATTTGGTGATATGTCTTCTATCATATCATTCTCAGTTGTAGGACGGATTGGAGGCAAGCAACATATAAATCTTTATAGAGGAGATGGCATGGTATTTAGTTGTAGCTTTGGAGGTTTCATAATTGTTATTAAATAGGATATTGTTCATAGATCTAATTAGTGAAATCAAATATGGTCTGTTGAATGTTCATAGAGAACTACAGAGATTACTTCATGGAACTGATGTGAATTTGTTGAAGCACAAGAATTTGGGATTTGACTTCATTGAAGACATACAAGATGTGTTTGTCACTGGCATGAAGAAATGGGAACGATAGAGAGACATCCGTCTTGGGCACAAGTGCTATCAGGCAAGCAGCATGCAACCCAAAATGTTAATGGTTGTTTACTTCTTTTAATTATATATGACCTTTGTTTTCATTTGAATCTTTTTTTCTTTCAGCTTGTTCTTAAGTTAACAAGGAAAAAAGTGTTGGATTTACCCCTGCGGTGGAGTTGGAAGATCTATATAAAGCTTGATTCTTCTGCATGTGAATTATTACTTATTCCCTCAAAAAAATCAAACAGGGCAAATGACTTACCTCAAGATTCTGTAAAGCTTGGAGATGATTGAAACGTCTGCAGCCGTTCAGTTTTAGTCTAACTTTTTACTAGCCGTCCGCTTTTATGCCCTTTCTTTCACAGACCCTGCATATTGGACACAAACCCTTTCAGGTGGTTTTTATGCACTTAGATGTCAGGCTAAGAGATTTTACTATTGAGTGCTACTATGTCCATTTAAACATGTAACAAACCTGTCATCTGATTATGAGCATCAATGTTGCGATACAATATTGGTTGTTGAATATTGAAGGCAGGGCACACTGAATATTGGACACAATTTTGTGTTGAAATGTCACCCGCTGAGATACTGGTAATGGCTGGATCCATCAATGGTTGAATGTTCTAAATGCTTGAAGAAGCACTGTCCGAAAATGAAGGAAATAAAGAAAGCCTGAAGAATTTGAGGAATGTTAAGGGCGGCATGGGTGTGGAAACAAGAGAGCAATGCAGGTCGGAAGATTCATCCCTCGTTCATGCAGACACCAGCATTGGAAATTAGTAGGTGTAAATCAACAATCCACAGCCTTTGCCACCATTCTCCCTACCTGAAATATTAGGACACCCTAACGAATAGTTTCCAACCTGCACACAAATAACAAAACAGTTTTAGAATCAGGGAAAACATAACCAGCGAGAAAGAATTAAAACCTAAGTGTGCTCATCGTTAGAATCTTGGCCGTAGTTTTCATTTTAATAGACATACTCTAAAGCCCTCATCGAAACCTTATTTCCAGGCTACAACTCGCCAAATTGGAGGAGTGAAAGGTCAATACCAACAAGGAAGAGTTTGGAGGAGCGAAAACCAACAGCGGGAGAGGAGAAAAATGTGTCGAGCAATGCAGATATTTTAACACAAGAACCCTAGCTATCATCCACGTGGTTGCAATGCATAGGGATAGGGTACACCAACTCTGGGTGTAAACATTAAATGCATGAAAAGGAGAAGAAATAATGAACGGTAAAGATCTATTTTAGATGGTCTTGCCTCCGTTTGTTGACCGTCGATAGAGAAAAATGAATCGGCAAACTTCATTGAGGGGACGCCTTCGGTGTAAAAATATAAACCTTGTGGTGAAATGGAATTTGTACCCATTGTCTGTGATTGATGGCCGGTAAATGCATCGGCAATGATCAGATCTGACGAAGCAAACAGTCACAAAGTGATGTTGATTTAAGGAGGACAACGATCAAAGTAGCCTTGCCAATTTAATAGTCAATAAATCAGAATATGCTTCCCATCCACACATAGATTTGACAAACCCGACGATGTGATTTGACCGATGACTGCAGAGTGGGTACGCTAATGCAAAGGGCTTGTCGAAGATGTACTATTCAGGGCTCAGAAAATTATGGAGGAGCCAGATGGGGTGTGACAGGGTGTTGGAGTTGCAAGGTACACAACGACAATGAGAAAGCAAAATGACCGGCGGTGAGGAATAAGATTGGAGGCCGAAGTGATAGTCTCGTACCCCTATAGAAATGTACAATTGACTGCAAAAAAAAGTTTGCTTGTCCATAGATATTAATGAAGCTCGCCAATAATAATATGCCCGATGAAAAATATTTTAGCGCACAAATGTATTTGATCGTCCCAAATAAATATAATTAAATCTTTCCCTATAACATTGTGTAAAATGCCAATACAATAAAAATGCAAAAGATAATTTTTGAATTATTTTTTCTGCAAATAAAGAAATCGTACTGTACCCGGTGGTTGTACAACCACCCCAGGTAAAATGTTTTTTCCTCACAAATAGCTGAAGGAAAAATAGGGCGATTTATATATCAATTTTTGTATCCTGGGCCTCCTGGAAATGATGGTGAGGTGGGATATGCCTGAAAATGCACTAGAAACTCTGCAACTCCTAGATCGTGCAAATCTTCAAACCTCCACAACTTTGGCTAGAAATGTCAGATTTAGGCGAAACATAAGTCAATTCTGACTTTCTCAGCTACCTTGAACTCAAATTTGAGCTCATATTTCCTCCAACACGAGCCAAAAGTGACATTCCATGAAAGCCCACCTATGGAGAGACAACCTCAAATCAAGATCTCTCACTAGCAATAGCTCCACCCTTAAATCCAAGAAGGGTTTTGCAAGATGTGGCTCTAATACCATGTAAGAGCTGAAGATATTAGCTCAACACCCAAGAAAAATTGCAAAAATAATGAAAACCTTCTACAAAAGGATATGCAAGAATGAGTTTGCTTGATATTAAGACCTATCAAATGATGAGGTATGAAGTATGTTACAAATGAGCACAATCACCTTCCTTATATAGGCAAGGTTCAAATGTAGTAATGAATATGATGCTGACAAATGTCATAATCCTATGACATGAGACAACTAACAAACTAATCACCTAGGAAATGATGCATTAGCTAGATAAGATAAGTTCTAGAAAAGCCAACTAAGGCTTCTAGAAAGAATCTTATGTCCTAAGTAAACTTATGTAAGTGTAATTAATTATTTAATTACACCAACACTGTACACTTTTCTGGCACATCCATCCTCTATTTTAGTGCATCTATCAAATCTTTTAGCGCATCCGGGCTCTGTTTTAGTGCATCCATTAAATGCAAAACCCAAGATTTAAACTTGTCCCCTATAATTTCACAGTTTGAACCAAAATTTAAAATCTTCTTCAAGTCCAGAATCATTCCTTAAGTACCATAGAGTCTAAACTTGTTAAAATCTACCTCTACAAGTGGAATTCTCCAACCTAAACCAAGATCTAACATCTCAAAGTGCCAAAATCATCAAAATTATCATACCTTTTATTATTAAGCCTAGTTTCATCACCAGGATTTACCATCATTTCATCACGAAACGAAGCTATATAGTCAAATCAAACTTAGTCCCATTACAATTTGTCATTGGAGTTGACTTAGTTGTAATCCTTGGTACTTTTCCAAAACTTAGATCAAAGTTTAGTCAAAACTATAACACTTGTATTCCCATTCAAACAAGGTTACAAAAACAAAAATTCAAGGAAAAAGGACTTGAAAATAAAAACATTGAAGAGTCAAACCTTGGAACTCTAACCATTGAAACTCCAATCATTAAGACTCAAAACATCGAAACTCAAAATAGTGAGACGAAAAAAACCATGGCGGAAGTTGAAGAGAATCCTTTCCATGGAATCATGGAATCCACAACAATGAAGGGGAAGAAATAACCAAGGAAGATATCCAACATGCTGAACAAGATCCCAACTTCCACAAATTCTTAGAAAAGATTTTCGAAAGAAATGGGGAAAAGTACATCCTTATGCTAGCAAAACAAGGTGTCAAATTACCAGAGGACTTTGATGTGAATCAATTGAAAGCACCTCCCAAACAACCTAAAAAAGAAATAGAACAAGTGATTGCCCTAACTCATCAAATGAAGAACCTTCAACAAAAACTTCTTGACATGCAAAGGGGAACATCAAAATGATATTTGATCCAAGACATTTTTCCATATCCTTTTGATCAAGATATCCATATAATCCCTTCTCCCAAACATTGTGAATTTCTAAAATATGACAAATACAATGGGAAAACAGATCCATTTGATCATGTGAGGGAATTTAGAACCATGAGTCTTGAATTTTCTCATGAAGAAACTTATTTGATGAGGTTATTCCCAAGAAGTCTAGGTGGACAATTCCTTGAATGGTTTTCAAAACTTGCACCACCCATCAAAAACTTTGAAGAATTGATCAACAAATTCATCACCCAATATTCTTATAACATTCAACATGACATAACAATGAAGGACCTTTGCAACTTGAAACAAAAAAAGGGTGAATCGTTCTGGGCGTATTCTTGCAAAAATGGAGAAGGTTATTCGCAAGATATTCTCATCATGTATCTGAAAAAGAAAAGATGGAAATATTTATTGATAACCTAAATGCCGAGATGAGCTACAGGTTGGAATTGCAATGTCCACCCACATTCGAAAAATTGATTGAAAATGGGATTAAAATTGAAGAAGCTTTGGTCAAAAGAGGAGTCATAAAACTTTACAATGACAACAACACATCAAACTCCTCTAACAATTACAACAACAAAAAACCAAAGTTTTGGCAACGAAACAAGAACATGGGTAACAATGAGGGCACAACTAAAAACCAAAATACAAAACCTGTATTCAACCTGACAACAACTACCACCAAAACTAATCAAAACAATAATCAATCCAACAACCAAAACAACAACCAAAATGTCAACCAAAGCAACAATCAAGGTAATGTTGGATCAAGAACACCATCATATCACACATCCTTCAATCGAAGAAGGTTCACACCTTTGGGACAATCATCAAAATCAACACTAAAGGAACTCTTGAAGCAAAATTCATAACATTACCAAAAGCACATTTATGCGATTTTCATCGAAACAAAGGGCATAAAACCAATGACTGCATGCAATTGAAGCACTTGATATAAGACTTGATTGACAATAAAGACCATATAAATTGTAGGACTCCAAACAAACAATGATCATGGAGCATTCAAGAACCCTCTACCAAACTATGAAAAGGGGGAGTCCTCGTCATCGAACACCAAAGGAAAAAATGTGAACTATGTTTATGACACCACTATTCTCCACATCGAGGTGGTTGATGATCAAACCCACATGAAAAACCAGATCTTACTGCAATTGATGACCCAATAAATGACAACATCATTGAACATGAACAAAACATCATTGCAATTGAAAATCATCACCATGATATCGACACCACCTCACATCAAATCAATGAACTTTTTCCCATAGACTTGATCACCAATATCATTGCGAATGACAATCAAATCAATGTCATCAAAATAAGAGAGAAATAAGATAATTTACCAATCAATGCAATCACGAGAGGACAAGCCAAGGTAACTTTGAAAGGAGCTACCCCTTCCATGTCCAAAGCAACTATTGTTGTCCCTGCAACTCAATATAACATTGTTGATCAGTTGCAGATGATACCTGCTCAAATATCCATATTAGGGCTTCTCAAGATTTCACCCGTTCATAAGGAAATCTTAGAGCAAGCTCTAGTCATCACCACATTACCAAAAAACTTGGAAGTTTTCCAATTTTAGACTATGGTGGGACATTTAATTGCACCACACTACCTATCATTTTTTGAACATGACGATGTATCTATCACCCATCCGCACAACATTGCTCTCCACATTGAGGTTTTAATCCATAAACATCACATAAAATGTGTTCTAATAGATGGAGGAGTTGGCTTAAATATTTGCACTCTAAAACTTGTCCATGCACTCGAATATTCTGCAAATGCTATTGATCCTAGAAGGAAAATCACAATAAAGCATATGATGATGAAGAAAGATCCTCCTAAGGATTGATTGTCCTACCAATTCAAGTAGGATCAGTTGTCAAATATATAGTATGCCAAGTGCTGGACAAAGAATTGACATACAACATACTCTTGGGACATCTGTGGATCCATGAGATGCAAGCTATACCACCTACATATCACCAATGTTTGAAATTTACTTTTAACGGATAAGAGATCACTATTGTTGTTGATTCCAACAACCCCCAATACTGCAACACACTCAGAACAAACCAGGACACTTTTGTGCCACACAACAAGGAAGCTACAACTCCTGGTTCATCCAACAGTGAAAAACAACTAAATGCCTTGTCAAAGTGGGTGGAGAAAAAGGACCAATGAAAAGATAAGGGTATCAGTGAGCCTACTCCATTGAATCACGAAAGTCAACTCAATGCCTTATCAAAACAGGTTGAAAAGATCTAATTAAAATATAAAAGAATGGGGGAATATTCATTTGAGCAATCCTTGTGTTTATCACAACTCTCATCTTCTCCTAAGTCATATGGACAACCATCAACATCAAGACAACAATCCTCACAACCAACCACACTCTTTGATGGAAAATTTATAAGAGAAGGAACTTTAATGGATGAATCAAAAGACAAGGAGGTTTTAAATTGGTTGTACAAGGATGAAAAGAAATCACAAGAATCCCCTTCAAATACACTTATAGAGCAGTATGGCAAAGGAAAGACAATCTTGGAAAGGATGGGATATGAGGGAAAAGGTCCTATTGGTAAAAGAAAAGATGGAATTATAGAACCAATACAAGCCATCACAATGAATTCTAAGGACAATACAAGACTAGGGTACAGGGAAGAAGCAAAAGAAGAAACCAGACAACAAGTTGTTGAGAGAATCCTTCAATTGAGAGATAGTTCTAAAATAGACTCCAATGAATATGAATGGGATTCCCTCTCTAAAGAGTCTTGTCATGATAAGGAGATTGATGTGGTACAAAAGTATACACCAACATGCACAGAGGGATAGAGCTTGAGTTATTGACCACTTGAAATTGTATCAAAGAATATTGATGACTCAAGTGAAGATGATCATTCTTCTAGCGAGATAGATACTTCAAAGGAGAGTAACATCCTAGACCTTGATATTTCCATTGGACATTCTGATGAAATTTCCATCATGATGCTTACCCCTTCTGATCTCAGCCAATCTGATGATTCCATGCCATTAGTACACCGCGAGTTGATTGAATGGGACCAATCTGAGTTGTTTGATCTACCCACCTTTCTGAATGATGATGCCATAGTTAACTTCCTCTATTCTGATAACCCTGAAACATGTTCCATCATTGAATCTCATAACGAACTTTAGACAAGGGGAGTGCCAAATCTTCTAGCTACAGAATGAATACCAAAAGTAGATCTAATGTTGAAAACCATTTAATGGCACTATTAGATCCAGAAAAAGTAAAAAAAAAGAGCATATCTCAAGGTGAAAACATATTTGAGGCACCGAGAGATTGAAGATTTGACACTCTCCCCAAGCACTACCAGGAGAGATCGTCAGTGCTGATTGAGCCTACACAGTATATCAATGTTGGCAGAAATGAAACAGTGAAGACCTTGCACCTCGTGACATTCATGATAGAAGAGGAAAAACCTAGTTTCACTAAATTCTTTGAAGATAGGCAGATCAACTTTGCTTGGTCTTATGTTGACATGCCAGGCATAAATCCAGAACTCATCATGCATCATTTATCATTACCACCTAACGTAAAACTAGTAAAGCAAAGGTTGAAAAAAATGTACCCTCATATCACCCTCTTGGTAAAAGCATAATTAAAGAATCTATAGGACATGGGATTTATCAGACCTATTGACTATGCCGAATGGATATAAAATATTGTGCTAGTCTCAAAAATAGACAAAAGCATCGGGATATGTATAGACTTCAGGGATCTTAACAAGGCTTGCCAAAAAGATGATTTTCCTCTACCTAATATCGACATCATTGTAGACTTGACTGATGAGCACAAAATGTTATCACTTATGGATGGATTTTCAAGGTGTAATCAGATAAATATGGCACCTGAAGATCAATACAAAACAACCTTCACATGTCCTTGGGGCACTTTCTGCTGGAATGTAGTGCCTTTTGGGTTCAAAAATGTTGGAGCCACATATCAGAGAGTAATGATCACCATCTTCCATGACATGATGCATAATTTTATGGACGACTATGTAGATGATTTACTAAAAAAGTCATTCACCAGAGAAGGACACCTAGAAATTTTAGACAAAACCTTCACCAGATTGGAGAAGTTCAATGTGAACCTAAACCCCAAGAAATTTGTATTCGACGTAACATCGGCTAAGCTTTTGGGATACATTGTGTCAACCAAAGGTATTGAGGTGGATCTTGCAAAGGTCAAAGCCATCATGGAGATGCCTCCTAAAAACATCAGTTAGCTCAGATCATTACAAGGAAGATTCTAATCTATCTAGAGGTTTATCAAACAACTAGCTGACAAAACTCACCCTTTCAACCACTTACTACACAAGAATGTCTCTTTCAAGTGGGATGAGAGATGTGAAGAAGCCTTTAATCAACTCAAGCAATATCTGATGTCACCACCAATACTAGTACCGCCAACTGAAGGAAAGCCATTGATACTTTATATTGCAACAACTGAGATATCTTTGGGAGCTTTATTGGCACAAGAAGATTTTGTAGGAAAGGAAAGGGCAATTTATTATATTAGCAGGACCTTGAATGGTTATGAGATCAATTACACCTTCATTGAGAAAGCATTTTTGGCAGTAGTATTTGCTACCCAACAACTCAGACATTACATGATGACTCACACTATTAAACTCATAGCTAAAATTGATCCATTAAAGTATCTACTCAGAAAAGCTTCCCTAACAAGAAGACTAGCCAAGTGGGTCATGATACTAAGTGAGTTTGACATCCAATACATGGACAAAAAATCCATCAAAGGTCAAGCCATAGTAGATCAACTAGTTGAAGCACCATTGCAAGACAATCATCCAATGAACATTGAGTTTCCAGATGTTGATGTCCTAACGGTATCAACACAACAATGGGTCTTGTACTTTGATGGCTCTTTTACACAACATGGATCAGGTGTCGAAATATTGTTTATCTCACCACAAGTAGATACCATTTCCAAATCCTATAGACTGATGTTTCCTTGGACTAACAACACAACCAAATATAGAGCATTAATCATTGGAATCAAAGTAGCAGTCGAGTGGAAGATCACAGAGTTACATGTCTATGAGGATTCACAACTAGTCAATAATCAAGTGAACGGTGATTATCAAAAAAAGGATGACAAGCTGATGCCTTATAAAAGAATGGTTGATGACTTCAAAAATTACTTTGTGGAAATAATATTTGAACAGATTCCTCGAAGCGACAACAAAGCTGTTGATTCCATGGCGACCATTGCTTCTCTCTTACAAATTCTTGAGAAACGAGCCCATTACGAGTTCATGGTGGAACAACTTTTCAACCCATCCTATGAAAATCCAGAATCCCAAGTCATGTACCATCTAGCTAAAGCTAACGTTTCCATCTATGGGAAAATCTATACTTACCTAAAAGATAATACCCTCCTACCCGACCTATCCGAAAATCAAAAATGAAACTTCATTCATCAAGCCACTCGACATACCCTTATCACGGATGTCCTTTATCAATGAGGTCTTGACGAAACTCTCCTCCAGTGTCTGGAACGTGACGAGTCTAAATGGATTTACGGGAAGTTCATGAAGGTATTTGTGGAACTCATTCAAGTGGTTTAACCTTAGCGAAGAAACTCCTCCGTTTGGGATATTATTGGCCAACTATGGAGAGGGATTCATTTTATTTCATCAAGAAATTCCAAAAGTGTTAGATTCATGGAAATCTCATCCATGAACCAGCACAAGAACTTCAACCTTTCGCATTAACATGGCCTTTTTGTCAGTGGGGATTGGACCTCGTAGGAAAAATTCATCCATCTTCATCAAATAAACATAAGTTCATTATCATAGCCACAGAGTATTTTATGAACTGGATTGAAGTTGTTCCCCTAACCATCATCATAGGAAAACAAATCTCATCATTCATAATGAACTACATCATTTGTTGGTATGGCATCCCTCAATACATTATCACTGACAACAATAGACCTTTCAAAAATCAAGACGTTGAAGAACTTTGTGAGAGGTTTCACATCCAACATTGGTTTTCTACACCATACTATCCTCAAGGAAATGGCCAAGAAGAGGCCTCAAACAAGACTATCCTGAAAATATTGAATAAAATCATCAACGATGTTGGACATGATTGACACGTTCAACTAAACCCTACTTTATGGGCTTACAGAACCATCATCCACACCTTGACAGGAGCCACACCTTATGCTCCAGTCTATGGATCAGAATCCATTCTACCTATTGAGGTTGAACTACCATCACTCCGGGTGTCACTAAAAGGGATCATATCAGATGAGGATTACAAAGTGTCTAGGTTACAAGAATTGGAACTATTGGATGAGCATCGTCAACATGTAGTGGATCATTTGAAAGCATATCAACAGAGGATATCCAAAAGTTACAATCACAAAGTCAAGCCTAGAACTTTTCAAGTTGGTGATTTAGTCTTGGAAGAGAATCCTCGTAATCAACAAGATCGAGAGAAGAAGGGGAAATTTGAACCAAACTGGCTAGGTCCCTTTGTTATTGTGTCATTCTTTGGATCAGGAGCATATCAGTTGTCCACGTCGGAAGGGGATTTGTTTGATGAACCCCTCAATAGCTTGCATCTCAAAATGTTCTACATTTGAATGATCCAATGCATTAGAAAGAGTCTTGAAAAAATACAAAAACATTAGAAAATGTCCTAAAAAAATGGGTTCCTTGATGAAAACCTGGAAAACAGGCATCTTGGTAACAACAAAAAAAAAAATCAGAAAAGGAGAAAAATACAAAAAAAAATGAAAAATCAAAAAAATCAAAAAATTCATAAAATCTGAAAAAATTGCAATAAAAACAAGTAGTGAAAACCTGGCAACACCTGCGCTATTTGTGATAGGTTAGCTTTTCCATCTATTTGAGCTTGCCAACCATTCACTTTTTCCATTTGCTTTCTCCTTCATTCTTCCTATCATTAGAAAGCTTCATGTACATATCATGGCATTGCGGTCGTGTCTCACCCTAGACTAGGGGAAAAATCCTAAACTCACTGGTGGAAAATAAACTTTGAGCTTAAACTAATAGACAAACAATAGTAGTACAACACAACCCAAACAATGATCATAGTGCAACTCAACATTAAACATCAATCACACAAACATGAACACATCAACCATCCATATCAATCAAACCAAAAGCACACTTCAAATAGATGATTGTTATTCTGAATCAAGGATTTATCAGTGTGGCATGAATGTTCAATGGTTGAACTTTAATTTTTGTTATCATATCTTTGGAGCAACTCAATGATGTATTTAACTAGAGAAGCCAGGAAGGAGTTTTCATGATTTTTCTTTGTTTTTTGTGTGTGAGTTGATCATTATTACTGTGCAAATTATCGTGGGACGTGCTCTACAAAGTATCACTAATGACATTATGAGTTTGCATAGGAAAATGGTTAACTCTTGTCTATTTACACAAGAAATACTCAGGTCATCTCGGTTTAATTATACCTAGATGCTTGTGTTAACTTGCAATATCAAAAATCATGGAAGTAGTACTCAGGTCATCATGGTCTAAATATACCATCGATGTTTGTACTCACTTTCAACATTTTAAAGGCTCAATGATGATAAAAAGAATGACAAATCAGTTGTTACAAATGACAACATCTACATATTAGATCTGCATGGTTAAGTTAGATTGCATCCATGTTAGCTTGCATCTATATCTATAGGGTTTCCAAAGTTTCGACAATTTCTCAAAGATGTTATCTTTGATACTAATGGATTGAGTACACTTGAGATTAACAAAAACACATCATTCTCATATAGAAAACACAATGGTTGCATCATCATTTGCATACATTAGAAAACATTATCACATCATTCATGCACCCATGCATAACATCATAATATTTGCATCAGAAAAAACAAAAAGACGTGCATCGAATCTCATTTACATAATCATTTCATATAGTGGCATTAAGAAAGTGGTCCACTAAGCTTAAATGAGTGAGTCTCTTCAGATTTCCAAGAAAGTTGGGAAATATGTTAGGTTTTGTCAAGCTTGACTTTACAAATAATCAATTGATGGAAACCTTCCCACAACTCTTGGAAGTTGGATAGATTCACTCGTTTAAGCTTAAGACCTTAGAGGTTTTGAAGTCTTGCAAACTTAGTTAAGCATAATCATTTGCATCACATAATCATAATTCATCTTACAAAACATCACCCATATGTCATCCAATCATCATTACATTCACACATAATTCGTATAAACATCACATATCATCACACATCATTTACATAATCGAAATCCATGTCACATAGCATAGGCATAAATCCATAAAGCATATAGAATCATCATTGCATACATAAAATAATCATCATTGCATGCATTATCATATCATCATTACATACATCTCATAATCATCATCACACAAGCATCATCATCATGTAAACATCATAAACACATAGAACTAGGTACCATCACATTATCCTACATTCATCCATTCATTACATCATCTATTTGCATAAGAAAAAGTACAAAAACATCAAATACATCACATTTCATTGGGCATAAAAAAACCCATCACATGCATCATATAGGCATGATTCATACAAAATCATAGAAAACACATCAGTTGTATCATCATTTGCATCCATAACATATCATATCATCAGTTTCATATAGAACATCACATATCATCATAAACATAGAAATTAAATGCATCCATCATAATCATCATGATCATCATTATCACATAGAAATTAAATGCATCCATCATGGAAATCCATCATGAAATCATAGGGACACGTAGATATTAATCATCACTACATATCATATAACCTCAAAAATTTCAAAGTGTACAAGGATATCCAAAGGTATAAAGAGATACATTAATATAAAAAAATGGTAGTGTATCATAATCAAGAGGTACATCATCAATGTCTCAACTGAATAAAGAGGTGTATACATATCCAAAGTACATCAGAAAATCATAAACTAGAGCTATGTCGTGCTCCCCCCAGATGGTGTTGGCATCACAGGATCAATACCTCCCCTTGCACTCGACGAACCTGCACCAAGATCTCTTCGATCTCTAGGTAGTGGTTGCATGACACCCATGCTAACAGTACGAGACCGGGACCTGCCAGACTGAGACTGTGCAAAGCTCTCCCGTCACTCTGGGGGAATCACATCATAATATCGGCCTCTATAGAACTCGGCCTCCTATCCGGTATGTCATACCTCTCTGAAATAATTTGAAGTACAAGTAGTCGTTGCAACCTGCTGTAGCCTCTTGGTGATGCCCTCATCTTGCTCCACCCGCCGTCTTAGGGCATCCCTCTCAATAGTCAATATGCTAATCTGCCCCTGCATCTATCCCTATGTCTATCCCTGGGTCCATACTTGTGCGAGCTGGGCTTGTACCTATTGCACCTGCTACCTAGCAACATCCCTCTTGGCTGCCAGAGTTTGTATCTGTCCCTGTGCCTGTGTAAGTAGAGCTAGAACCTGCTCCAACTGACCCTGCAACATCTGAATCTGCACCTGTAGAGTAGCTATTTGTGTTTGTTGTTTCTGAGACAATAGTTTAATCTCCACACACTACTATGATGGGGCCACTAATGATCGCCTCTTGCGAGGCACTCTCATCTCTCCAACGTCTGACCCTAGTCCTCTACCACCCCCATCATCTCCCCCATCACTCTCCTCATCATCACCATCATCATTGCTATCCCCCTTCTCACTGCTCTTCTCCTCCTCCTCCCCTTGCTCCTTCTCCTCACCCTGCTCCTCCTCCTCCTCTCTCCATTACCTCCACCCATGACCTCCTATCTCCTCCTCTACTAACAATGGTGTTGGCTCATCCAGAATCATAATCCATGGGAACGAGTGCATGAACATATAGAGGGCATACTCCTTGGATATCGACACATCGGTGATCTCTGGATGCACCTCCCAAATGACGGCCTGTAACCCTTGAAAGTGTTGTACCGCTGTATCATAGGACAAAACTGGCCCCCACTCTGTAGCATCCTATCGTCATCGTGCATAATGGGCCACTCCCTGGGGAATCCCCTGAACCTGGCCATACTGTCTTAGTACTCTTAGCAGCATGAATCTCTCGATGATTAAACAAGTCCACCCAATCAGATAAATCGACAGACACAAAAATGGAATCTCCATGTCATCCTCTGGCCACTACTCACAATCAACATATGGCTTCCATACCATTGACTCTAAATCATCCAGTGTCCTCCTCCAATACTCCAGCTTGCCCAACCTAGGTTGAGCAAGTCAACCAGCATAAATATGAACATATGGCCTCATGGTCGGGCGCTGCCTCTCTCCAACTGGTCAAATGACTGCTATATGCTCCCAGGCCTAGACCAGGAGCAATGTGACCCTCGCCGATAAACTCACTCCTTGTAGATAAACAACTTGATGAAAATCATGGTACAGATGGGCCAACATACAACAACCCCATGCATATCGAGTGTCGCAAACAATCATGCTCTCCAAGATCCGCCCCCATCCAATCGAGAGTCCCTTTGACCTGTGGTCAGGATAAAGAACCCTCCAATGTAACCAGCTACTAGCTAGCACAGAAGGAAAAGTAGCATATGCATCGACCATGTCCCTCCAAGGAATCTCATATCTGCATATGGTATCATCCTCAAAAACCCAACGCAAAGCATCAGTCTCGCCCTGCTCATGTGAATCATACAAAACCAACTCTCCAACCACAAGAATCCATAAAATATGGTAGACATCCTCAGGCATAACTATAATCTCACCTATGGGAAAATGGAAGGTGTTATGCTCATTGTGCCACCTCTCTGCTAAAGCTGTCAATAAACCCCTGTTAACCCTAATTTGGGGCATATCAATAAGAGATGACAAACCACATCGCACAATGATAGCTATCTTGGGCTACGTTAGATGGTGAATCAACTCCCATGTCCTCAGGAACCGCTTTCTAGTCTGTAAACTCGTCAAAGGCTCCTATCATCACAAAATATCACAAATCAACAATCAAATCAATCACATCAATCAGTCAATCAATCAATCAAAAATCAGTCAACGTATCAATCTAATCAACTCTAGTGAGACTTTGATCAAATCTCGTGAGCATCAATCCATCATTCAACCTCGCCTATCATGAGGTCCATCAATCAAATCAACCTTGCCTATCATGAGGTTCATCAATCAACTCAAACTTTCCTATCATGAGGTTCATCAATCAATTCAACCTTGCCTATCATGATGTTTATCAGATCAATCAACCTATAATTGATCCTCGCCTAGGTATCATGAGGTCAATTATCATCATCCTATCATTGCATCTCACCTATCATGAGATCAATGGACATCTAATCTATAAACATCATCAATCATCATCAACACGAAGGCCGACACGATAAAACATCATCAAAATCAAGTAGTCTCAACAAAAAAATCATCTAATCTACCCTATGCGCTATTTCAGTGCTTCTATGCGCTAATTCAGACAACCTAGGTGCTACAACATTCAATGCGCTAGTTCATCTATCCTATGCACTACATCGCTATCCCTATGTGCTAGACTATTCTATGAGCTATAACAGACTATGAATGCACTAGAAAAACAAAAAATGACTCAAAATGTGGAAAATAGAGGGAAAAATTAAATGCACGAATTACAAGGGAAGTTTTCGGGGTACTTACCAAAGGACCATACGCCGCTGAGTGGTTGTGACGCCTGACCTACTCAAATTGGTGCGTGTGGTATGGGATCACCATTCTGCTCCAAATTTGCACAAGTCACTCTCACTCAAAAGTTTTCAAATTGCCAAATGCTCAAATGAACTTTCTAAACACACTTTTTAACCTTTTAAGGTTAATTAAGTGGCATTTTATGGGGATGTTTTATTTTTATTTTTCAAAGGGGCCTTAATTAATTAGATCATCACCTGTTTGCTTATATATCATTTTTCAAGAGATAAATCATTTTTGGGGCATAAAATTTTGAGATCATCATCAAATCATTCAAAAATCATCAAAATTTTCAAAAATTCCAAAAAATCCAAAAAATTCAAAAATTCAATGATTTATCTCCTGAGGGGGCATATATCTGGCAATATCTGAAAATTAGCGTTTGGGGCATCGGTATCAAATTTTTCTTTGAAGCAACGTGTAAACACATTACTTCAGAGAGGAGAAAAATGTATACACCTAAAATCAGTCAAGACATTTATTTAATTAAATACTAGTTATTTAATTAATATTCCATCTACGTATAAATAAATTCTCAATTTATTTATATAGTTCATATCCTTTAATTCTCCAAATCTAAAATCTTATTCTTCTAATTTAATTAAATAAATGAATTTCTAAAGTTTGTTTTATTTAATTAATTTTCACTAACCTCAAATTAGGAATTCAAGCACATGTCTACAACTTTTCATGCCACCTCACCAAGGTCACATGAAATTAAATAATTCTAATTTTTAATTAGAATTATCTTCAAATACATGGCTTATTCCTCACACACTTTTTCAACAAACTTTCAAACATATGGTATTTTTCTCACACACTGGATTCCTCCATCCATTTGGCATGTTGTCTTTGGTCAAGGGAACATTCTTCTTCATTCTCTCCATCTCCACTGTTCATCCCTCTTGTTTGAATCTGGACCGTCGATCGTTGCCACATCACAAGATGCTTGGAAAAGCCTATAAATACAACCCTTTGGCATAGTATTTTGCATCCCACATTTGAGTAGAGTTATTATGTAGGAATAGCTTTGGAGCATTGGAGCATTTGGATTTTAGAGTTAGCAACATTTAGCATTTTAACATGTTTGCATTGTAGCATCATGTTAACTTCAAATCATGTTTTGCTTTATAGTTGCATTTTAAATCATGTTTTTCTTTATAGTTGCATTTTAGTTCACCATATCAATGGTCATTTAACAACCATAGTGCATATACAAAATCTGAGAGCCAATATGGTTTAATAAATCCTTGAGAATAGAGGATAATGGAACGTTTTTAAAGATTTGTTTGTTGCAATTTAGAGTAGTTTATTTGATTCAAATCTTTACTATAATATGTCTCATTGGTGTTTGTGTTGATTTACTAACAATTCCCACATTTCACACACACACAAATGATGTCATTCTGATCCAAACATATACATTCTGCAATAGGATGACACACTCACATTCTTGTTTCTCTATGTTGATGACTTATTGATCACAGAGAGTCACTCATGTCCACCATCAAGGCAGTGAAAAATGCTCTGTATGATAATTTTTTATGTCTGACTTGGGTCTTTTGCATTACTTATTAGGGATTGAGATCACTCAATCATCTTCAGGAATCTTCCTTGGACAACCGAAGTATGCACTTGATATGCTTTCCAAATTTTGCAAGGCTAACTGTAAGCCTGCACCAACTCCATTTCTGTCAGGGGTCAAATTTAAGACTAAGTGTTTTTCACCCTTGGCTGATGGCACTTTGCACCAACAACTTGTTGGGAGTCTCATCTACTTGAATCATACAAGACCTGGCATTTCATATGTTGTGGGAATGGTCTCTCGATTCATGCGAGAGCCACATGAATTGTATTGGAAAGCAAGTAAGCGGATCCTTCGCTACATCCAGGGTACTCACAATTATGGGATTCAATATGCAGTGGGCATGGATATTGACTTGGTGGGACACACAGATTTAGATTGGGTAGACGATTCTCAAGATTCCAAGTCTACTTTAGGGTATTGCTTCTCACTTGGTTCTGGTCTAGTTTGTTGGTTGAGCAAGAAGCAATCTTCCATTTCTCTTTCATCTATAGAGGTTGAGTATTTAGGGGAAGTTAATGCCACCACTGAGGCTCTTTGGCTTTAGAATATTCTCACTAAGTTTGGTATTTCAGTTAGAAAGCCTACAATCATCTTTTGTGATAATCAAAGTGTAATACAAATCTCAAGGAATCCAGTTCATCATCAAAGGAAAAAACACATTGAGATTCATATGCACTACATTCGAGAGTTGATTCAGGAAGGCATCATTGATCTTAAGTATTGTTCTACATCAGAGCAGACTACATACATCTTCACCAAACTCTTCATAGAAAGCAAGTTTATTCATTTGTGAGCTTTGCTTGGGGTACGATAGGTGTCTACTTTAGGAGGGGCTTGTTAATCCTTCATTCTACTCTATTTAGGGGGGCTATTCCTCTTCTGGGGGGGGCTTCTTCTTATGGGGGGATTTCTATGTACATGGGCACCTAACATGGCTTCATTTTCTAGGACCCATCTTTTCACCCACCTAAGCTTTGCTTAAGGGGGGTTGTTAGTGTAGGTTTTTTATTTTCCTCATGTTATCGGTATTTCTTTTTCCCTACACATATTATTTAAGCTTGCTTAGGTTTATTAGGTGTAGTTAATATGAGGAAACATGGAAAAATACCTCATCTACATGTGTCACTCTCTTCCCACACATGGGTAGTTGAGTTACACATCCTCTTTCGGCTTGTTGTGCCACCTCTTATAACCACTATTTTTTTTTCTACCTAGGTAGGTTATGGGGTAGTTGGATTTCTCACCCTCTTTTGGTTTTATGTGCTACCTCCTTTTTGTCTTCACCTAAGGAGGTTATGCCACATGTTTTTGTCATCTACCAAGTAGGTGATAACCTCCCACCTTTTATGGGTACCTAGTAAGAGTTAATGCACCTCTTGGATATATTTTCCCTTTTCTTTTCTATATATTGAGCACTCTCCTCTCACCTTCTCTAGTTCAGCTAGTTCAGTGATTGCTCCATGAGAGTATTGAGAGTATTCTGCATTTTCTCTTACCTTGTCTCTATTTTTCTCTCTTTTCAAATTTCTCTTCATTCTACTATTTTGATCTTTGATCATTTGTCGAGTGGAGTTGCATGTGATCTACGACCAACATCAGGTCTTGGCTCAGTTCTCACTTCTCACAGAATCTAATAGTGCCTCGTGTCACTATTTATTTAGTTAAGAAAATATTGGTTTTATTTGTAGGCCTATTTATCCATTGTTGAGTTTTAAACATGGGTAAATACTTTCATTTTTAGTTAATTTTGGCTCTAACCCTTCTTATGCTTGCCCTATCTTATTTTATTTTATATAGATCTAGTTAGTTTAGGGTTATAATAAAACTTTCTAACTTGCATAGTGTTGTTATAGAGTAGAAATTTCATAAATGTAAGTTGATATATTACTAGTTTTAGACTAAATTGTGATATCTCAAGGTAATATATGTTAGGATCAATTTTCTAATACATTGTTAAATCTAAAAATTAATTGTTCATATGCAATTAAAATTTTATGTGTTGGGAATTTTGTCTAAATCTTGCAAGCCCCTTAATGGAATAGTAAAACAATGAATTTTTGAAATATCAAACAAGGCCAAGACCTAACTATAGAGGTGTTGGGATAGTTAATTTCTATTTTGGGATTTGATTCCTTTCAAGAGAGGCATGATTTCATTTTGAATTTTTATCTAAGTTGAGACACGTTGAAACACCCATCAACAACATCAATATCAAGTTGCATTACCAAGCAAATAACAAGCAATTCAAATTCAAATTTATGATGAATACTTAGAGGCAAAAGTGTTGTTGAGCATGGGATGACAAGTTATTCTAAATACAAATTTTTGGGTTGTAGCTACACTCATCAATAGTGCACTTATCTTGAAATAGTTTCCATCATTTACAACAATGAGAGAAAGTGGCCTAATCCCCTAGAAATATCTTGGGTAACGATGATACACAAAGATCAAGGTCTTATCAATCAATAGAGCAACAATAGGCATTGGAAACACAAATAGTTAGGGTGTTACCTTCATAATAGTATAAGAGTTTGAAAATTATAAAATATATGAATATCCTATATATTATCATTTCAAATGTATGCATGTATGGAAAAAAATGCATATAATCCTAAGAAAAAAGGGAGGAACATCTCAAAAAATTCTAGAAAAAATCATAAAATTCTAAAAAATACTTTTGAATTTATATTCTTTCTTTACTAATTAAATTTGAAAGAAGCTTTATTTGTTTGGGGAAGACAAAATATCATATGGTACATTTGTAACATAGTAAACATTCAACTTGTGAATAGAATTTTTTAAAACATGTTCAAGGAAAAAATTTGCTCAATAAGGTTGAATATGTAGTTAAAAAGCATTGTGGGATCATTCCTATATTAAATAATGGGTATGATATAACTAGATTATGATATTGAATTGAATCTAATTGATCATATATAGTACATTTTTTTATAAATATTCATCAAACAAATTAAGAACGATTATTGAACAAACTATTTATCATTAACTATTCTAGATGTTTACATTACCTAAAACTCTAACTACCATGATATATATATATATATATATATATATATATATATATATATATATATATATATATATATAAACACAGTTGACATAACATCCCCATTAAACCTTTGAATTGGTAAAATATTTTGAGACAAATAAAATGTGAAACCATTTCTATTAAGAAGTTTCAGCATGATTAGTTTGAAAAATAAAAGAATAGATTCTCACACGTTTTATTGGCAACCATTTCTGTCAAGAAGTTTCAGCATGATTAGTTTGAGAAGTGGGAGACTAGATTCTCACTGGTTGAGAACCAATCAATCATTGAAAAAATACAAAATTAAAAGGAATACCCAATCCAAGACAAACACACAAAGCGCGTTACGTGTATCTATGCAACGAATCTCTTTACTCATTGTCGGCTTCCTCTAACGACGAGACGTGGAGAAGACTTCAACAATAGTTTCTGGAAGTTTACATCTTATACGCTACTGCTATTTTTCCACTCGAAAACAATAAAATAATCTCAACGGTAAAAGAAAGTTTCCCTGCATGTTTCTCGTGTTTCCATCTTTATATGCTCTTGCCTAATCTCATCTTTTTCAATCCACTCTGCTGTGTGGTTGTGCAATAGTAATACCCATTGTTTACCAAGAAGAATAAATCTTCTTTTCTTTCTTAGTTCTGCAATTATATCATGTCTTCAGAAATATCAGGGTGGGAATTGGCATTAGCCATGAAGAGGCCATTGAAGACGGAGCTTTATGAACTTCATACCATTTATGAGGAGGAGGAGGAGGATCAGATTGAAGAAACATCATTATTATCATCCAGTGACAGCAGGCATAAATCCCAATTTGAGAGCTTTTCAGATATTGCAAGATTTATCGCTGTTTTGGTGTCTTTTCTTTTTCTTCTGCTTCGTCCGTCTCTCAAAGCAAGCTCTGTCGTATTGAGTTAGTTGAGGGATTGTCTGTATTGGTTAACATAAAATAATCTGTCAAGATTTTGCGTCAATGGGTTTCTTTTACTGGGTGTGGAAAAGTTCTTTCTGTATTCCAGAATTCGTTAAAAAATCATCTGTATTTGAAGCTCTGAAAGATTATTTCACTCAAGGCATCGAAACCATTTGTAATCCTTTGCCTTAATAGAGAGAAATATGAGATATGTAAGAAACGATTGCTGGATTTCAGCCCGGGTGTAGCTTATTAAAGTTATTCAGTTTATTAATTTTCTTTTTTATATTGCTTGGAAATTTAGGAATATGAATTGCTCCAGTGATGCGATACCAAGTCATAGCAAAATTCCACAAAACATAGTAAATGATAATTAATATGCATTCTGCCTATCATAAGCTATTCTATTTGAATATTATATTTTTTAACAGTTAAAACACTCATTCATAATTTTACTATCTTATTTTTATTAAAAAAATAATAAATAATTATCCTCTTATTAGTGGTCAAAAGTTACTTTTGACTTTTCAATTGATGTTTAATAATAATCATTAACATGCATGTTTTTTTTAAATGTATGGATTGATTATGTTAATAAATAGTTGTAAGTTAAAAAATGATCACATCTTTCGATTTTTTTTCTTATAGATCATGTAATATTTCTCTTTCAAAATTCTAAGGACTAGAATATTAGTGATTCACATAGGTAGACTCTCAGTTGCTTCTTTATATATGCATGTTTTTTATATGTTTTCTTATTCATTGGACCATTGTTCTTAGTTTATTAGAGATGGGTTGAATTAGGCCCACTTTGACTACATACTATATTATTTGGTTGATTTTGTACTAAATTTTACTCGTAATAAATTATCATTTCTAGCCAATAAGAGTGTAATGGTCAAATCACAAGATTGTTGTGTTCACCACAGTTCAATCTTCCACTAGATCATTGTGCTTGTAGGCCATGTATCTTTGTTGGGCCGTGCTGAGCTCGTAGGATGTCTACCTATTTTGGGTCATTAAATCGTGGGTTTGAACAAGGTGATAATGTCTAAGGGGTTGAAGCCCTCTAGTAGTGGTCTTAGTGATAAATCCATTGGGAAGAAATCCCCCTGTTAGTGGTCTCTCTAGGCTTAGACTAGGCTAAACACTCGAGTTTACCAAATAAAAAGAATCATTTGTATATTGCTAATATATCCAATATATTTAATGAGAGAACTAAGCTACCATAAATTACATGTTGCATTCTCTAGTCCTATTTGACTACAATCTATTACCACATCCTCTAGCACTATATAGTTGTAAACTTCTTGCAAATCTAGTGGGGCTACTACTCAACATGCCTTATGGCACTAAAATATCCTTGGAAGAGTTCAACCCCGACCTCTAGAATAATAACTAATAGATACAACTACTTGACCACACCCTCATTCATACTTTGTTGTATCAATGTTTTATGGTTATTCATTTTGATTTAATATTTGAATATAAATGATTTTATATGCTTTCATCCAAAGTAAAAAAGATGACAACAATTGCATCCCTCAATTAGAAATTAGTGAAATGATTACGATTCAAATATCACTCATCATTTATATAAATAAATCTTTATCATAATATTGTTAATTGCTAATAAAGCACTTGTAAGTTGAACATCTTGTTGCAAAAAAATAATCTTAGGTTTTCACTCATCTAATGCATAATAAGAATTGAAGTCGATTCTCCATCTAGAACATGCTCTTCCTATCTTGAAGCATAACTACAATTAAAATTATCAAATTAGAAATAAGAATTATAGATTTTCATTCATCTAAAGCATTATCAAAATAAAAATTCTCAATCTAGAAATATGAATAATAAGATTTCACTCTTCCAAAGCATAATAAGTTTGGAACTAAGATAGAGATAAAATAATTGAAATAAACGTGTGAATCAAATTCAAAGAACTAAAGGAGAGTAGATTGTTTGAAACAAAAGATATAGAGCTAGATTTGGAGATTGAATTGATGGGATGAATGAGTTATGACATGGATGCACTCTATAAAATTAGAAACCTTATAGAATTGTGAATTGAGTTTTTGCAGGTAATTTCGAACCTCCTAAGTGTGAACTTGAACTTGTGATGCATAACATTGAATTCTAAATAATTTAGATTAGATTAGTATCCATAAAAGGTGTTCCCCTATATCTATACTGGTAAATCAAATTTAGTTGATGGCATTAAGAAGAATTGTTGGAACTAACTATGACAATAAGGAATTCTTGAGACTTCCTTGATTATAGTCAAGCCCTATTAACTAGTTCAACAAATTTGTGATAATTTGGAAGATACACTAAGTAGTTTATACAATAGATGCATAACTAGTTGATTAGTGTGATACAATCATGTAATGACTTCTTGAGTGTATGAATCCCATGCTTTGATATTATTGACTTAAGAAATGTAATTATTATGACTAATGCAAGGAAATATTGATGACATATAGACTTTCCCTCATTCTATGTGTTTTGGTGCATGAAAAATGGCAATTGATGATTGTGATTTTTATGGATGATTTAAATGACCTAAAAGGGATATCTTTTACACAAGACCTAGGTGCACAATTTGAAAATTTTAACACAAATATCAATAGATAATGACAACGTTAAGGTAATTTGATTTGGGGTCATAATACATATAAATTTACGAATGTGAAGAATAATTCCACAAGGTCAAGCCTAACTTGGATTAGGGTCATTAGGTAGCCTTAACCTAGGTAGAGAAAGTATTAATTTGAGTAGAATAAAAAATGATATTTTTTAAGTGATAAACAAAATCTAGGGTTAGTGAATATCAAATTAGATAAAATCACATGCGAAGACTACATATGTAAAACCTTCATACAAAAATTTTTTGAATAAGAAGGAAAAGTATAAGAGTGCACTTTTCACCTCTACACATTCATTTTATAACTAATAAAAAAGTTAATTTTTCTCTAAATGATATTTGTAAACATTGAATTATTTTCATGATTCATGTTGACAAACTATCATTTAAAAAAACTAAGTTTTTAGATGCTTTAAAATTTTATTTTTTTATTGTCTTGAGAAAATTTCTAATTATTCATTTTGCTAAATAATATTGATTTTAAAATTTACTTTGAATTATTTTCATGATGCTTGTTGACAAATTATCATTTTTTGAAAACTAAGTTTTTATATATACTTTCAAATTTTGTTCTTTTTTGTTATTGTCTTGAGAAAATTTCTAATATTATTTTTGCTAAGTAATATCTGCTTTGAATTATGTTCATAATGTTTGTTGACAATTTTTTTATAACTAAGTTAATAGATATACTTTCAAGTTTTATTTTTTATATTATTTTTAGATATATTTATTTTTAATTTTTTTTTTTTAAAAATTTCATGATACTTGTTGACAAATTATCATTTCTTAAAATTTAAATTTTTAGATATACTTTTAGTTTTTGTTCTTTTTTATTATTGTCTTTAGTAAATTTTACATGTTTTTTCTTGCAACTTTATATTGAGAGTCATTCTACCTATTAATTATAGAGTGATTATTATTTAAGTGATTTGAATTGTAAATTTTTAGTAATACCTTCAATTATTCTAAAGTTGAAGGATTTTTTTTTTAAGAATTGAAACATTGTGATTAATGTTTTGATATTTTATATTAAGAATGACCTCTATTATAAATAATAGAAATAATTATTAAAAAATTTAAAAATCAATATGTTATGATTAATATATCAATATTTTATATGAAAAACATACATCATAAACAACATACTTTTTACACTTAAAAACTATTATATAAATCACATTAAAAATAACAAATAAAATGTAAAATTTAATTGCTAATCCACAAAAAATATCTTACTATATTTTAATTTTAAGAAAAGAAGAAAATGATCACACTAAGTTGGTGACCAATTCTAAGAACCTCTTAAATCATTTAATGAAATATATTTACACAAATGAGGTCAATTAAAAAAAATACAAACATTAGTTATGTGTAAATAAGTCAATTCACAATGAGATGCAAAACTCATATTATAGTCGGATAAGTAAAGGTAGAGCAATTTCTTTAGTAAAATATTAATTACATGTAAAACAACTTCAACAAATTAATTTAATCTTTGATTACAAGTCATCACCAAATGAATCTTCACAAAGACTTTCACCTTCATCTTATAGAACTTTAAATAAATATTATATATGTCGCGGTTTGAGAGGCATGCATCATCTATTTTTCTCCTTAATGTGTGTGTGTGTGTTATTGAGAGTATAAATCAAAATTTCATAAATAATTTAGGGTTTACTTTGAAATTAATGTTATATAAATTTTTTATTATTGTAATATTATAATATAAATTTAATATTTAAAATTTTGAGTTGGAGAAACAATCAGAATATTGTTATGATTAAGATCTAAGAATTTGAGGGTTTAAGATAAGATTTAGCTTGTGATTTAGTTGAGTTGTGGTTTTATTCTAATGGCATGAATTCATCCATTGTATAACTAGCAATCACACCTTGGTGTGCAATGGGTACATCAAAGAGGTGGGGAAGGTCAATTAGGGAAAATTTGGTCTATTTTTTGCATACATTTGTGCAAGATATGAGGTCAATTGGTAGGACATTTATCAAATGATGTTTGTGTAAAAAAAGTCACAATGGAGAAGTTGTAGCTTTAAATCAATTATGCATCCATTGCCAATAGGCTCATGTTATGTTTGTAATAGGGAGAAAGGGAGAGAGTGTTAGAGTAAAGGTTTTAACTTAATTATGTTAATTAAGTTACCTTTATTCCTCTCTTAAGATTTCACTTTAGTTTGCATATTGTGACATTTAATATCTACCTACTAGGGTTTCTTTAGGGTTGCACAATCTCCTTTTATAAGGATTGATCATTGTATTTTATCTCACTCTCTAATTAATACATTTTTCATATTTCAGAGTTTCAAAACCCTCTCTTGTTTTTTTCTCCATTCTCTTCCTTGTGACAGGTATCTCTTTGCATGTAGGTGTTCTTAGGCTTTGAAGTTGGTTTTGACAACTTCTACAAAGAGAGGGAGAGATAGGGATAGAAAGAGTGAGAGATAAAGGAGGGAAGAGAGAGAGAGAGCAGTAAGGAGATAAAGATGGAGATGGAGATGGAGAAGGAAAGATATATGGGGAGGAGAGGGAGATCTATAAAGAGAGAGAGGAGAGAGAGATACATATGGAATAGATAAATACATATAGACAAAGAGGGGGAGAGAATGAGAGAGGGAGAGATAGAAATATAAAGATAGAGATAAGAAGTGATATAACGAGAGAGGTAGAGGGAGAGATATAGGGGTAGAGAGATGGAAGAAGAAATACAGAGATATAGAGATAGAGATAGAGAGTCAAAGAGATATAGATATAGAGGTTTAAGAGGAGAGAGACATAGAGAGATGGATGGATAGAGAGAGGGGGACATGCCTAGAGATAGTGGAGAAGAGAGGAAATTTGAGGTAGAGATGAAGATAGAGAGAAAGAGAAAGAGGGAGAAAAATAGATTAAGAGAGAGGTAGAGGGGGGATAAAGGAAGAGAGAGATATGGAGATAAAGGGGGAGATATAGAAAAGAAGAGATAGAGAGATATAGAGGAAGAGAAAGGGAGAGATAGAGAGAGATGTAGATGGTGAGATAGAGTGATAGAGAGATAAAGCTATAAGGAGATATAGAGAGGGGGAGAGGAAAAGGAAGAGAGAGATAGACAAACAAAGAGAAGTAGAGATAGACAAATAGAGATGGAGAGAGGGAGAGATAAATAGGGGAGATGGGGGTGATCCCACAATACACAGTTTGAATTTGTGGGTCTTGGACTAGCACAGATTTATTTTCCTACTTAAATCTTCTTTTATGAAACTTCTTGACTAAGCAGTGAGAATTTGAGATGATGAAACTAGTGATTTGTGAGAACATGCAGATTTAAATATATTTTTAAATTTTTGAAGAACAGATTGCACTTCTTTTTACAGTCTCAGCAACCTAGCTTTTTGATGAAACACCATTTTTAAGGGTGATACTCACTAGTATACAACACTTAACACACCACCATGAAGTTATTCTAACTTTTTTTAATTTAGATTTGTAACTTCTGATGTCTGGTACCTTCATTTGGTTTTCCATAGCGGTGTTTTATTGAATATTTTTTCCTTAATCAAGTTGATGTAAAACCAGTCTGAATTTGGGCAGGTGGACATTTTAACATAACCTTTTTTGTGTGTATCGAAATTCTTTTTTTTTTGGTTGGATCAAGGACTTCAATATCTAGTGCACTGATATTTTTCAATTTTTTTTTTATAATCTGCTATTTTTCCACATGTACATAACAAAGAGTTTGATTTTTGATGAAAAACCTACATTCACAAGAAATAAAAAATAAATATAATAATCAAATTAAATTTATTTAAAATTATACTTTTTGGGAAGCTTATAATAAGGACTACAAACAAAAAAATAAATTTTAAATGAATTCATTTGATCCCCCAAAAGATAAATAAAAGTGGTTTTTTATCAGTATTTTGATGGGTGTAAAGGAGACTCTGTTATAGGTATGGTTTAAAACTAGTGGGGTTATCTAAGGTGGTTTGATCAAACACTCTTCAATTGGAATCCTTTAAATGGAACTTTTTAAGGCTTAAATCATTATATTTTCTAAAAATATGTGATTTCAGCAAAAATCAAGATCTCTAAGAAAGTGTGAACCAGTATTGTGGGATCACCCATGTAGAGAGGGAAAG